>JARHVA010002925.1:2270000-2273662 GCA_037957365.1 Torreya grandis
GAATCTAGACATGTGAATGATAGAAAAGAGTAATCCAAATCAAATTATACATAGTGACATAGAAATAGTGTGGGAAAACCTCCAAGAGGTAAAAAGACCACAAATGATGATATTCATATATCTGAGAAATAAATAACCCAGATACCCAACCTTCTTATTCTCACTTCCTCTTTGATAATCTTCTTCATGGAAAAACATTAAACAAGATATTTTCCACATGAAAATATCAACTCACTCAATGTATTTTAGATGATTTATAATAAGGGTAAAATCATATTTATAATGGGAATGAGGGGAGGTGACCATTGTAACCAATGGGTCCATCCTTACCCAATAATTATTTTTAAATGAACAATAAGTAATAAATAACTTATATTTTATTATTTATTTAAATGAGGTTTTTCAACCCATGTTTAATAAGTAATAAATAATTTATTATTGAATTAATTAAATGTACTAAGGGTTTAAAATTCCCACTTAGCTATTAAATGTTCTAGCACTCCCCCTTAATGTTAGTAGGGGATAATGTCATAATCACCTTAATACAAGAATTATACTATGTACATAATTGAAGGAATTAAAAACCTTATTCATGCCAAACATCACATTTTAAAATATAAGGAATTAAAATCCATAAAATATTATAAAGTAAGTATAGGATAACATGATCACATATCAATTTTTCTCATGAATAATCATTTAAGTATTTTTTGAATCATTTTATAACATAAGGAACTTCATTAAAATATTATTATAAGTATTGGGGTACGAAAGTAAAACTTTCACATGAGGTTTACTCAAATTGCATAACTTCCACATGAAGTTTACAATGAGAATAAGTATAGGGAAAAAGAAGTAACACATGGTCATTAGTAAGTGGCATTGTCATGCACACTCCCCCTCAATAGAAACTTTGAGAGGAATAACATTGCATGAAAATGATAAAAATTTGTAGCACCAAGTGGTTTTGTGAAGATATATACAACTATTCATATGTAAAATTAGCTTATATATATATATATATATATATATATATATATATATATATATATATATATATATATATATATATATATATATATATATATATATATATATATATATATTACACTAATTAGGTAAAATTGAAAAGTATAGATTAAAAAGGATAAAATAAGCTAATTGTATACATAAGTGTAACCACACTTGGTCTATCTAAGTATGCCCTAGATATATATTTTATCCATATAAAAATTGAAAGGAAACATGTAGAAATCAATATTCACACATAACATAAAATAAAAAATAATCTAGATAATTAAAATATTTTAAATTTAAAATCCAAGAATGAATATACCTATCAATATGCAAACTAATATTCATCATGAACTCATTTGGAGAATTGCATGGGGGTGATTACACCCTAAGGAGATGTATAAGGTATCATAACTCTTTTTTTGTAACCTTGGACTAGGTTTGTATGTAAAAGGTCAATTCTTATACCAAGGTTTTATGAAAAAAATGGAACATTAAATCAATCACTACATGATAATTTTAGATTCAAAGTTTTTATGTAGTATCATTGATCCCAAATATCTTAATAGTAAAGTGTATCCATGAACAAAATTATTTCATGTAATTTTATCATTATATACCTAATTGTGGTATGTAAATTCCATACTATGTACGTAAATATACTCAATTTTTAAAAATATGGCAATCTCATAATCTAGTCAATTTAACCCATATAATCAATCTCGTAGAATCTACTAACTATTTATCAAAATCCTATAAAATTACCCTCTTATGATCTACATATGTTTAAATTTTTCAAATTGTATCAAAATATATATCTCAATCTATACAACTTATCCTATTTGAATCACAAACGATGTCATCTAAATCATATAATTTGACCCAAAGTCTAAATAATTCATCTGTTAAGGCCTGAATCTCTATGACAATACCACTTCAATGTACCCCTTTTGATGTGAGGAATGTAAATTATGAATAAATCATATCAATGAAATATTTATGTGCATTATGTTACATATAATATATTTAATCATGTAAATCATGTGTGTTATTGTGATTAGATATGTCATCATAATAAATTTTGGTCATTCACGTATATATGAAACATGTAAACTAAAGCATATGATTGTCATGTCAAGTAGATATATAAATTAGGTACACAATAATCATCATTACAATAATAAGCATTTATTAATTATCCATGTATAAAATGTATGATATAATTTTGCATCACACATAATAGAAGACTACATGATAGGAATATTATAACCACAAGATCAATAACCATCATAGAATAACAAACATATGCACATAATTTAATGATCATGATACACACAAGTAATCAATAAAAAACTAAAATTTAACCTAAAACGGATAGAACATGGCCATGACATAGACTAGAGGATCTTTGACACAACTACTACATTATGAGACAACACAAAATATAATGCAGTAATAAAAACATACAAGATATCACATAATATAATACACATTAATGATCACACAATATAATATTCATCAATGATCAAACTTATAACATGTAATTACATGCACATATATCATCAAAAATTGTAATAAATAATCAAATATAGCACTATTTAACAATTTTCAACATAAAATTTTGATATAACAAGCAAATTTAGTCAATAAAATCAATCCATGTCATCTACCATATAAAAGTACAATATCCATAGAATGTATATCCCTAAGTAGTATACACAAGATAAAATCATGTATAACTTGTTTAAGTATCTTAATATGATCAATGTGATATTCATATAAAAAAATATAACAAGTAATGTGTAAAAATATTCCCATTATGTAGGCATGCCCTCAAATGTAGAAATGTAACACTTGGTGTAAAGTATTCCCTACACATAAATGTCCATGTACCATATGTAACCTATTTTTACTATATCACACTCATGTATATCATGAAAATCATGTGGATATATAATGGATATGTAATCTACCATGGATATTATAAATAACATAAATCAGTCATGTAAATAGAAAATAATGTCATGCATAGGTCATAATTTTTCATTTGTTTTTATTTTTGACTCTTTTGAATTAAAATATGCTCATATTAAATAATGATCCCATTAATGGGATGCTCATATGCAATCCATTTACTAATCAATATGATTTTTACCTACTATGGGTGAGTAGTAACACATGTATCTATATCTAAATTGGAAAATTTATTATGTTTGGTAATAGATCCATTACTATAATCATATCACACATGATTATGTGTAAATTTTTTAGATCTATAAACCATATGAACTTGAGAACTTATATGTATACTAGGAATATAATATGTATTTTTTTGTGGAACATGCACAAGAACATGTAAAACCAAACATAGGATGCGATAGAGTTGGTAATGTCTACTGTGGAACTGTAATCATGATGACTTTACCCTAATCCTCACTATGATTTCGTATCTACTCATCATACTTACCATTTGGTCATCGAGAGAAAATTTGGATCTAAAATAACCCTCTAGAGAGAGTTTGTCTTAGATTCTATTTGGACCCCTTAAGCACATTTTAGGCCTAGGCCACTCATTCTTAGCACAACCAATGAGCTTCCTTTTAGTCAGGATTCATAGTTTCCTATTGGTCTATAGCTTGCCTATAACT
>JARHVA010002926.1:0-12500 GCA_037957365.1 Torreya grandis
TTAAATAATTAATAAATTTAAAATTTTTGGATTTAATATTTTAAACCATGTAACTTCCTAGGATAGGAATTAAATACATTTTATTGGGTGAAGATAAAAGGAATGGGAGATGATTAAATACTATTATAAAAACTAATTAAAGTCAGACCCACACTGCATGTCTTTCCCCAATATGTCATATTTGCAAAATAAAAATATGGGAAGCTAATAAAACATGTCATATAATTATTATCATCACCAAAATGAGATTATTCATAACCATGATGTCACATGGGTGGAAATAATTGTTGAAATTAATTAAAAATCTATTTTATTGAAGCCTTTGAATAGAAAGGAGAGAGTGAAAAAATATGAAAGGATATTATTTTTGGTATTAAAAGATTTTATTCAGAGGGAAAGAAGGATAACATTATGGAAAGAGAATAATCAAAACTTGTAGAGGAGAAGAAAAGGGAGGATGTTTGGAAAGGAAGGACAGAGTGCTTCTAGATTATCATCATAACTAGGTACTTCTTAATACGTAGTTGATATGTGATGTTGTGATCATACATTTTATTCTATTAATGTATAACCCTGTCAAGGAACTTAATCTATTTAATATATATTATAAAATAGTGTAATAAATTATGTGCCAAAACCTATGTAATTTCTAAAGGTGTTAATGGTAAATGATGAGGATAAGCCAAATAAAAGTATAACATGATATGAAGGAAAATATTTTAATAGTAAGAGGTTTAATGCATCTCATAATAATATAGATGATAATAAGCCTCTATAATAATAAAATATCTAGACAATGACTTTTAATTGAGTTATTCTTAATTTGGTCAAGCTCATTCTAATGCAATTTATTTCCAATCTAATACACATGCATGAGTACATCTTTATCTTTTATTTCTACCTATTTAATTTGGATGTTGTCATAGGAAGGCATCTTGGATAAAATATTTTATATGGCATTGATTATGAATATCAAATGGAAATCTTTACTCAGGAACTAAGGTTACTACAAAACTGATTAAGTTTGAGCTATGGCATCATTTTTAGCTACTATGCTTGCCTATATAGTCTATTAATTCTTCCATGTCAATAGTCTAATCTTGATTAATAATAAGTAGCAAGACAAATGTAATTTGACATTTCTAGGTGTAATTATAAGGAGGTGCCAAAAAATTATTTTCTTGTTTCAAAAATAAATAGTTATAGCACCCTTTTCTTAGCATTGATAATAATAACAAATTTAATATTATTTATACCTAGTGTCATATACAAGTTTTTCTATAAGTTGTGCCTTAATTTCAAGTACAATTTTTCGGTGGTATAACATATTTAGTAATATTATCATATTATTACATCATTAATATAACCAATCTAAATTATCTACCTAATTCTTAATGAGTATCTACACCTCACAAATCAAGGTATAAATAATTATATTCAAACCTCTTTTACATTTGCTATTGTGTCATCTCTTTATGTGGCTCTTCCTTCATACCTAGTTGTATCACTATGACACACTTCATATGTGGAAATATTAACCCTTTGATGTGTGAAATAATAAATAGTTTTATGGAAACGAAAATCATTTTTTAAATAAATTGAAATTTGATTTTAGTTAGATGGTTCTTAGATAGACACGTATGCAATGGTTGTATGGAATTATAGGAATCTTCATAAAATGGTAATGCTTCATTAATTTAGATAATTATTTGACATTAATAATTTTATTTATAAATTATCATTCCATGGTGACTTTGAATAAATTTATAAAAAGTGGTGTTTGATTAAAAAAGAGATAAAACATAATACCTCTCCTATAAATAAGATTTTTATACTAGGTAATAGAAATAAATGCTCATATATTGTTAATTTAATATTTATAATATGATTAAATTTTATCTTTTAATATCCAAGCCAAAATAATAACATTTTATCATATTAAAATGATAATAAGTTTGAGACTAGATTGTCTCGCTTATAAACAAACAATATCATCATGAATACATCATTTATCAAGTTAAAAAAACCATTTTGTGTCATTAGATTGTAAAAATAATATTAAATGAATGAAATATTTTAATAACATCCATGAAACCAAGAAGTATACAAAATATATAACATCTTAATAAAATGGTTTTGTGATTACCATCTAATATGGTAAACTGAAACCCATATTAATGATATATCTTCATCTATAATTTATAAGGATGAATAGGTTGAGATTATAGGGACATTAAAAACATTTCATTATTTTAGAATGAACATTAAATGATTTTTTTTAAATTATTTTAACTAGTATGTATGATTGGTGAATGCATCATTAAATTAATCTAAAAAGAAAACATTACTCTAGTGATATCACTTACATAAGATTGGCAACTTGAGCATAGGATAATAAACAAGTTTACTTGTATCCAGGTCAACCTAATTGAACTATGCACTTGAATAATATATTATTCATTAAAGAATAATAGATTTGGTTATCCAAGTGAGTTTGTAGTAAACAACCTAATTATGCCCAAATCGACCATTCGTTATTATGTAGATAAGTCAACGGGTTACATGGGTAGTATGGGACACCCATGTAAATCATCATCTCATAAACACATTTTTAAGA
The DNA here is from genome assembly GCA_037957365.1 of Torreya grandis. Taxonomy (NCBI): domain Eukaryota; kingdom Viridiplantae; phylum Streptophyta; class Pinopsida; order Cupressales; family Taxaceae; genus Torreya; species Torreya grandis. The sequence goes on from JARHVA010002926.1 coordinate 2,618, forward strand.
AATCAAACTAATGGTAATAAGGAATATATAGAACTAGTAACTATGAGATTTCTAGGTTGGGGAGACCTTGGGCTAAGAGTAGTGGATGTGAGACATGTGGTCTAAGAGATGGGATGATATCCTAGTTAGACCCACATTATAAATCATTTATTTAATGAGTTAATATGAAACAAGGGGAATGTAGAGAATATAATAATTGTAGTCATAAGTAGTGTATATAGGCAGTGTACATTAGGAATGCTTTAATTCCTATCTTAGTTCACAACCACACTCGCAAGAAGCTGTTGTGTTGTCAAGTTACACAAAGATCTCTTTCTCAAATTTTGGACCCATATCTATCCTAATAATGAATTTTAGGGACACTCTTAGTGGATGAGAGGTGTGTGGGGGATACAAAAGGATCTATGGTTGGAGGAATATACTTCTACCTCCTTGTATTGACATTGTCTATTGTTGTTCTATGATAAAACCTCTACTTAGTTGGTGAAAGAAAGAAATATTGAAAAAATGGTAATTATAATTATGGATGTAAACTATTTATGTATGATTATCAAAATTGTAAATTATAAGGACATTGAAAATGGAATTCAGCCCTAGTTGTATAGTGGTTTCAGTTAAATAAAATTTTATATGTATGATTCATATCATTCTAAATCTCAAACAATAATTAAGTATTCAAATTAAAGATAAAGGATTGTAATTTGATATTGTAATGTATAGTTAAATGTTGCATTCCTTGTGAAAGTGAATTATTATAATTGATGGGAGATATTGTTTGATTAAGCCCTTATCTTAATTATTTATGCTTGAGGTGCTAACATTTTGAAGTAAACTGCATTAAGTTTTCTATTAAATATATGGCATGTGGGTAATTTTTTTCCTTTAATAATGCATGAAAAACTACACCTTTTAATAATGCAAGTTATCTATCTTTGACTATAAGTGCATGCAATTAGTTATAATATATTATTTATGAAGTAGATTTATATGCTAAATCAATCATTATGAGTTATTCCTTTAATACTCAATAGAATTCATAATGCCTGTATGGATTAGATTACATGATATAACATTCAATTAGGAAGTTATTATATTTTAAGTAAAAAAATGATAGGTTTAACTTTACCCCAAAAGGGTTGTCACATAGAATCCATGTGATGTGATGCACCAGTGTCAATAACCCATGTAAGAGTCTAAGGTAAAACTAAAAATAGGGCCCTCTATTTTACTTTCTCCTCACCATATTTTTTCATTTTCTCTACCATTTTCATTTTCTTTGGAGAATTCTAGGGTTGGTTAACTTGGTTTGATAGACTCAAGAACACATGTATTATTCTTCTCAAGAAGGATAATTAGGTGGTCAATCTAATTTTCAAAAAGAAACATCAATCTTTCTTGAGAAATACCCATATAGGTATTAATATTGAAATATGAGGTATCATTGTTTGATTTTGAGGTGGGAGGATTTTGATTTTTTTAATTCTATTTCTTCCTATTGTTATTTGAAGCCTTTGGTTTGCCATTTCCATAAATTAGAGCTTATGGATTTTATGAATTTGATGTACCCATCTGTATTAACTTATATTTATCTTGAGTCAAGTAAACAACAAAATCATCTAAATAGGGTATATTCTATGTGGCTCTAAAATCATTCTTTTTGGCATGGAAAGTAGAGACAAATACATAATAGTTTGGACCTAGTTTAGAGAGTATATAAAGAACCATTTGATCATATTTATTATATATTACACATTATTTTAACCACAATCTCATATACTTAAATTTAGTGAAGTAATAATAGAGGGTGCTAAAACTATTAGGAATTAATATTACAATCTCATTCTCTACTTCATTACCTCCCATCACATTTAGCTTCCCAAAGAGATCTTTTAGTGTAGTCTAGACTTCATTATTATTTTTTGAATATTCAATATGAAAGAGGAGGTTAGGAGACATAGAAAGATACAAAAATCCAAAGGATTCATCATAAAATTTAAAAAAATTAACCTTTTGACATTAGTATTTAGTTTGTCTTAGTGTCCATAGTTATGCAATGTAAACCCTTAATCCTCAAAATGATTTCCATTTTAGATTTACATTCATAATAGTTAAAATGTGTGAGAGGAATTGTAAAATTTACATCCATAATGAAAATTTAAGTTTGTATAAATGAAAACAAGGCATGAATATAATTAAAAAATACACACAACACCATTCTAAAATTAATTCTAATCAACCCCCCATATTTTGGTACTTTATAATTTTAGTACAATAAAAAAAAATGACTCCATAGGAACAAGCACAAAAGATAAGCACTTTTAAATAAAATGACACTCTAAAATGAGTTGAATATCAAAATTTATTACAATTTTCATTTTCTATAATTTAATGTCCCATTTTAATCAAATTTGTACAAAAATTTAAATGCACTTTAACTTAAAAAATTCATTCAACTATAGAGGAGGGATTTAAACTAATGACCTCTACAATAAAAATAATAATATTTAACCAAGACACTCACACTCACATATGCAAATTAAATGGGAGAAAAATCACTTAAGGATAAACAATGAATCAACCAATTTTTAAAAATTAAAACATGCTTTATTTTTAAATGATTTAGGGGGAAAAATAACATTTGACTTAGATTTTATTGGATAATGTTTTATTAGGCTTGCACTACTAATAGAGAGGAGGTTTATTTTAAATAAGGTGGTTTTATAAACAACATGATCCCTATATTGAGGGAGTATAGCTAGTGAGTGGAGAGGAAATTATGAACAATCATGCATGGAATGACTTTTAATAAACTTGATGATTTATTTACATGAAATGCAAAGGACTAAAAACATTAGGCTATTTGAAATGCCAAGGTTTTTACTAAAAAATGATGTAAAAATAAAAAAAAATCTATCTGATAACACTAAATCATTGTAGGTGTTATGATAAATTTCATCCTCCACTAAAAAGTATGTATTCTAATTGCCTAAAAAATGGTAATGAAGATAGGTTGTAGGAAATTGAAATTCAATGGCATTGATGCAAGGATCAAACACAAGGAAATGGATATGAGAACAATAAAGGTTTTGGAAAGAGAGTTTGAAAAAATTAAATTATATTCATGTTTACTATGTAAATTTGCCTCTTTTTTTCTCACTCCATATACTCCACTTCAAGATCTATATATTCCACACAATCATCAACATAATGCATATGTATAGATAGTCATGCAATTAATGTTTGAACTAGGTGATTTGAGATGTATGTAGGTAGTTGGATGCTTGATCCAAAACACCTTCAAAATGATATTGAGTTATATAAAACTCAATATTAAATAACTTAAAAATAAATAAACTAGAAAATAAAAAACCATATTACCTCTAATATCAGATCATGGTGTTCACAAATATCACTAGATAAATCAAATGCACTGGTTTACCAAATGTTAGACATGGACACACATAATGTTGTTGAAACTAAATAAAATCATGAAATATAATTATTACACAATCTTAGAATCAATTAACCAACAAACTACTTTTATCAGATTCATTACAATAGCTTTATAAAAGGTACACATATAGTTGGAATATATACACAACCCAACATCATCATGCATGTGGGATTATCTCCCCCAATGACCTAATAACACATAATAAAGCTAACTAACATGTTTAGGAAAAACCATTAAACGGAATAAAAACCTACACTAACAAATATGACTAATATGAAAGAATATGTCATTAGAACATACTTTTGTGATTTATTGATTGACTGAGATTGAATAGGTGATTGCTTGGTATTTTCTGGATGAATAATAAGGACTAGATTTATATTTATAATACACCTTTTAAAAATATTTCATAGTAGATTTAAATAAGACAAATGGACCAACACATATGATTCAAAAGTTTTGAAAATTAGCTGATTTTTTAGGACTATACACTTAATAATATTTTAGATAATTGATTTGATGCAAATGTCCCTATGTGGGATGCAAGTGTTTGGTAGGATATGAATCTATTGAGGGCATGAAATTAGTTGTGAATAATATATATTAGGTTTTAATATTTTTGTATAGTGTAGGAGGTTTGGGTCACCATAAATGATTCAATCAAACCATAAGAAAAATAATTAGGCACAATGAGATGTCAACTATGATATTTTAGGTAATAAAAAACTTTATAACTGAAAGGTAGAGACCTAATAGGTATTTTTAAAGTATACAATACTAAGATGCTATATAAATCATATTTTAATATCTACACCATCCAATATTCCAAGGATGGAACTCAAGTCCCATGTAGTTCTCCCACCTAGTTTGATTTTTCAATTTTACTAATTTTTCATGCATATATGAAACTTATGATTGGATTAGTACTTTAAAATTATTTATGTTAAAAATATTGTTATACATTAAGAATTGGATGATTACTAATCCTACTCATTGATATGAAAATTGTCAAAAATATGTCAGATCTACTTAATGCTAATAGTGTATAGATGTATACCATATAAGTGGTGAGTCATTTTGAATTAGACATTGATTTATTTTTTTATTTTATTGGGTAAATAACTTGGTTTTATAAGGATCTAGGAACTATAAAAGTATTATACAAAAAAGTGACAACCCAACTAAGGGTGAACAATAAAAGATAGAAAAACTAGCTATAGAGTACCATAGGTAATGAAATAAAACAAAACATTATAAGATCAGGAGGGGGGCCCTCTGGTGTTTCCTCATCCTCCTTATCCTTATATATATTCTTTGGAACACACCATTTCATCTTGGAGACCTTTTCCCTTGTTTAATTGATAGGTCCTTCTACATTGACATAGATCAAATAAATGTATTAATACATAGATCCAATTGAATAATTACTCATGACATAGACGTATTAGGTAGATAGGTAAACCCTAAGTATGGGTTTGATTTTATAAAATAGTCATTATTTGGAGTGTGTTTTTCTAACTAGCTTGGGTTTTTATTGACTAGTGATAATGATTGTAACTTTTAGAACTAACCTACATATAGGTGGATTTATTTAATAGTTTATAGATTTTTATGCAATATATTTATCAGGTTTGAATAATAAAATAAGGTTATTATAGGTGTATAACAACATAATGGAAAGGTTGACTTATAAGATACCATGCAAGTGTTAAAAGATAATAAATTGAGACCTTGTTTGAGTGCTCAAGTCATGTGTGGTAAATATATATCAAGATTTTCATTGTGAAGTATCCAAGATAATATTATAGTATCTAAAAGTATATGTGATCAAAATAGTTTATTATAAATTAAAAATAAAATATTTTAAATATGAAGTATTAAATAAATTAACAAAAAAATTTATGTGGGTAAGTATTAAATAGGAAAAGTAATTTTTTATTTGATGAGGTAAAAGCCAAGTTTTACAGGGACTTGGAACCACCATCATGTAGTAAAAAAGTTTTAATAGGACATAAACAGGGTTGAGGAACCAAAAAGTAAAAAAATTATAGTAATATAATGAGAGCAAAAAATAGGAAATCCTAATATAATTGGGAGGAAAGTCCCTCTTGAGGGTCTTCAGCTTCTTCAACATCCTTTGATAGAATGATCTTTTTTTCCTTAGAAACTTTTTTCTAAGTATGGTTCCTAGGGCCTTTAGTAGCTTCCCTAGGGAAGATCATTTGGGAAGACTTTTTTCCTTTAACCTACATGGGGGATTGCTTAGAGGGGACCCCCTTGGGTAAGACCTGAGGGGGGGGGATTTTAAAACCTTTGGTGATTGAAAGGTAGGGGAATGAGTGGGCTGGTAGATTGGATAAAATCCTAAACTATGGATTTAGCCTATCTGTGTAATGAATTCCAGTCCTGAATGAGTCTAGATAGACCCAACCTTGCTTATTGAACCTTAAAATTAAAGTTTTCTACCTATAGTTTATTCCTTTCTAGCTCACCATTCACAATTTCTTTCCCTTTCTAGGCTATTTTTGCTGGAGTACCCTATTCGAGTGAGATAGGTTTCAGTTTGGGGATAAAAATCATAAGGGGAAATTCATCAATGAGGGAATTTGATAAGCTATCATGGGGGCTGTGATTAGAGGGCTGATGGGATCCTTCAGTGGGATTCTACATTAGGGAATCCTCCTAGGAGTCTTCTTTGGAGAAGGTACCCTTAGGGGGAACCTCCTAGTCATAAAGGGCTTGGCCATACTTGAATAGAAGGAGAATCAAGCCTTGGTGAAGGATGAGATTGGTGTCATTCACTTGGTGCAACAAGATAATACTCTTATGAAAATTTATTAGAAAGTAGGGTAGGCTAATTTTTAATAGATAAAGTGATTAAGAAGTAGAAAATGGTACAAAAATATAAGAGTATATTTACCTTCTAACATCATGTAATGCATGATTTGAAGGCAAATGTTGGGCCAGTCGAATAGGAGATCATCCCATGGAAAGCCTTTTTTATCCATCTGTATAGATTCATTTTTCCTAAAAAAATGTTGTATTAACTCTTGATTCGACATTTGATCTTTGAACACCTTGTTGCCTTTACATGACATTCCATTTGCTTCACCAATGAACTCCTCCAAAATTTTCATAGTGATACCATGGATGGTCACATTCCACTTATTCTAGGACACCATGAAGTCACAAGAAATATCAACATTGTGTTTCATGACTTGCTCCATGAATTCAATGAGTCCCCTTTTTTCATCTTCTGCCATACTTTTTTCTATTCACAAACCTCCTTGTAGGAAATGGGTTCCAATCTATCCCTATCACCACCCATGGAGACTATGTGCATAGATTCAAAGTAGGTAGAATGAAGTTTTTTGATGGGGTGGATTAGAAAAATTATGAATGGTTTGGGAATCCCACTGAAGGATCATAAAAACAATTAAGTCCCCTCCTTTTATAAAAATTATGGATCAACCTAATTAAGATCTACCCCTTCAAGATGAGGTCATACACCTACAAAGAAATTATTTTTGTAACTTGAATTCTTACCTTCAACTCATATGGTATTAAGGACATTAATAGGGATGTTACTCAATTAAGATAGTTAGTTAAAAGGTGGAGTTCAACTCCAATGTTGGCAAAGAGGTTGGTCACCCCATTCCCTTCCCTATAGGTGTGTATGAGTTGAAAATGAGACATTCCATTTAAGATATGCTTTGCGTCATCAATGATATCCTTGATGGTGTGGGAGGGAGTAGTTTTTCCTTCCAATGCATTTAGAATATTCAACGAGTCTCCCTCCATAATGATCCTATTAAGTTGGATGCTTGATGTCAATGATAAACCCCAGAGGGCTGCCTTGGCCTTAGCTAAGTGGTTTGTTTGGGTTCCCATTAGACCCGCATATGAAGACATCTCCCCTTTAGAATTCCTTATAATTCCCCCTCCCTCTGTAGGACCTAGGTTGCCCTTGGAGGTGCCATCAAAATGAGAAAAATAATTAAATGAGATTTTATAAAGTAATTATTTTATTGAATTGTGTAACTATTTATAGCCTTCTCATAAATATAAAAAATAGGAATTTCATTTAATTGAGTTAGAGGTGGCTATATCCCATTTCACTATTATTAAATAAAGTTAATCCATGACTATCATGGTAATAAGATTTATAATATAAAAATCTATTGCACATGATATTGATGGACCTAGATAAAAATGTATTAGACTAAAATTGGTTGCATCAACAACTTGATGTGTTCTTCTAATGGATCTTTTTATTTTGTTGTTAGCATGCAAGAGGATTTGAGTTTTGAATTTTAATATGTGTGGTGGTGATGGTCTAAGTGATGTTTTTGGTGGTTATATAATTATCTCGATGAGGTCATAATTACAATGATGAGGAAGTATTAATGCAAACCAAAGAAGACATTTATTTAATTAATTGAAAATTTTCATCTTGTTCATCCAATATGTATAAAAAAAATTAGAATGTATAAATAATTAACATTATTTTACATTAAAAAATAATAAAACTATATTAATAACTATAAAACCATAATAAACACAATAAATAATAAAAATTCATAATAACAACTAAAAAAATATAGAAAAAAACCAATCTAGTATTGTGTTGAATCAAATGCACAATTGGGGCCAAATGAGGCTTGTGTAATGAATCATGTCAATCGATATAAATTGAGGCTCCCATTTCATGCCATATTAAACAAACTAAGTTTTTCAATGAATCTTATATGCCATTAGGGACAAATGAGCCTCATATAAATATTTGAATCAAATTTATGTCAATTGGGTATCCCATTTCATTCCATATCAAGCCAATTAAGTGAGAGGATGAATCTAAAATTAACTTTGGAGGAATAATACCTCACACAATAAATCACATCCATTTTACATCACTTGGCATCCATTGCATGAAATATTTTAAAAAAAAATTGAGTATGTTATTTAATCTCACACACACTTAGGGTGAAAATAGACCCATTAAATTAATCACATCCATATTTTGTCAATTATGGATCTAATTGCATACCATATTTAACCAAATGAGAAATGCATTGAATTATATATGTAGATAGGGAAAATGGGCTCTAGTCAAAAAATGATGTCCATATTATGTTAGTCAAGATTCTTAATGCATGACATTTAAAACCAACCAAGTATTTAATTGAATTTCAAATAAAATTTGGTTTAAATGATCCCCATGCAACAAATTATGCATACCCTATGAAAAAATTGGCTCCCATTTCACACTATATTAGATTAAACAATTATTAAATTGAATCTCATGTCTGTTTAGGAAAACCAAATACCATTTAATGAATTTAAAATATATTGTGTTGATTTAGATCACATTACTTGAAATATTAAACCAATATAGGACTACTTTGAATATCATTCATAATTGAGCCAAAAAAAAAATGTCTAAGGAATCACATTTATCTTATATCAATTAGGGATATTGTTATAATTCATATTGAATTAACTAATTACTGCATTGAATATCACATGCAATTAGTGCCAAATGAGACATGTGAAATGAATAATGCACATATTAAATCAATTTGGGATCCCAATGCATTCCATATTGATCCAAATGGGTAATAATTTGAGTCTCACACATATTTAGGGTCCAAATGAGCCCTGTGAAATGAATCATTCACATAATGTGTCAATTTGGGCTCCCCTTGCATTATACATTAAACTAATCAAGTATTTTATTGAGATTCATGTGGAATTAGAATTAAAAAGTCTAATAAAATGTGTTATATCAAATTTTAGTAACCATAATTTCTTACAAAATATATTAAAATGATCATATTACAACATATGATAGCTTAAGTCATGACATTTAAAAATGTTAGCGGGGCCAAATTATTTGCATTCATTCAAAAATTATTTTATATGCACATGGTTAAATATGAAATTATGCTCTATCGATTGGTTATAATACTCATAACATTATTGAATAATTATGCATAGTATATGATTGATTTTATTATCACAAAGATGTTTTCCATATTCAAAAATTGTAATGGTGTTTGTTTTTGTCATAGAAGTTCTATTGTTACCTAAATCTCTATTTGAAATATTACCATTATTTGTTGTGACACTATATGGAATATAAATATAATATTATGGTTTAATTTTTGGAAATAATATGAATTATTTTAATGAATTTATTCCACAATTGGTGTTTGATTTGATATCATAAATTTTTCCCCCTCAGTCACTTTGTAAATTGGTGAGGGTTGTAGTTTTACATTGGTAATGTGATGGTGGCCATTGTTTATATAATCAAGATTACCTTAATTTTTTTTTATTTTAATATATTATAATATATCTAATAATTTAACTTACCTAAGTTTTAAACCATTAGGATTTTTTTTGGCATTGTTTGAATTTAATGAAAAA
>JARHVA010002926.1:17500-170000 GCA_037957365.1 Torreya grandis
GGCTGACGTCAGTCACAGGCAGACAGGCAGGGGCTGATGTCGGTCACCTGTGCATCTAGAATCTATTTTCGTGGACAGAATAAAATTTTTGCATGATAGGATTAAGTGTTAGTCTTATGTCGGCATCTCTATCTTTAGTAAGACTATTTTGAGCCCTTGATTAGGAGGTGCATCTAATGGTTGTGATTGTATTCTCATGAATCCCTAAAGTTATATAATAGGGATAGATCTTCATAGCTTATTGTAAATTGTAGAGTAATAGTACTGTATAATACATGTATATGTGAATCAATCTAGGTTTTTGGAGTTGATTGTAATTGAGAGATAGAACTCTTGAGCTATGATTTTTCCTATCTCTCTTAATGCTCATGCCAAGGATTTTGTTTGTTTCTCCCAAATCCTTCATGGCAAATGTGTGAGCTAATTTCACCTTAAGCTCAGAGATATCTTGCATGCGTGATCCTGTAACCAGCATATCATCTACATATAACAACAGAATAATATATCTACCATTATCCAATCTCTTAAAATAAACACAATGGTCAGATTGACATCTATTATAGCCATGCTCAATCATAAACCTATCAAATCTCAAATACCATTGTCTAGGAGTTTGCTTGAGACCATACAAGCTTTTCTTCAATCTACACACTAGCTTCTCCTTAACTTTGGCCTCAAATCCTTTCGGCTGATCCATATATATTTCTTCATCCAAATCTCCATGAAGAAGTGATGTCTTAACATCAAGCTACTCAAGATGTAAATCCTCAATAGCAACTAAATATAATACAATTTGTATAGAAGTCATTCTAACTACAAGAGAAAAAATCTCACCAAAATCAATACCTAGTTTCTATGCAAATCCTTTCACTACCAACCTGGCCTTATATCTCATTTGTCCATTCTCACCTTCCTTCAATTTGTAGATCCCTCTATTCTTCAGTGTCTTATTTCCCACTGGCAACTCAACCATCCCATGTTTGGTTCTCTTTCAAGGAATCAATCTCCTCATTCATGCCAAGCTCCCATTGATTCTTGGATTCCACCTATATTGCTTCATCAAAACTCTCTGGTTCTCCACCATCAGTAAGTAATAAATAGAATAATGAAGGGGAATATAGAATTGGAGGTTTACTTACCCTTTTTGACCTCCTAATGGGCATCTGAGACTCATTCACAACATGCTGTCTGCCTAAATTCTCTGATAGTGACCGACCTCGGTCACCTCCAGGCCTGTAACTGGCCGACATCAGTTCCACATGACTGAAGTCAGTCACTATCTGACCAACATCGGTTCTTGTATTGCCAACGTTGGTTACTTCCTGACTGATGTTGGTCTCTGTGTTTTCCTGTCTGTGATTATTCTTTCCCGTGAGCTCATTTTAGACTGTCACCTCATCTAATTCTCCATTGCTCTGCCTAGATTGATTTAGCTTCTTGAGCTGATCACTATACATCACTTTTTCATTGAAAATAACATCATGGGTCTTAATTATCTTGTTAGTTCCTAGATTCCAAAATTGAAATCTGAAATCATCAGAGCCATAACCAATAAATGTGCACCTCATAGACTTAGCATCCAGCTTATTTCTATTTTCCTTATCAACATGCACAAAAGCTTCACAACCAAAAACTTTGAGAAATGAGAGATCTACCTTTTTACCTATCCATGCCTCTTCTAGAATTCCACCATCTAGAGCTGTAGAGGGTCCTCTGTTAATTAGATAAACTACAATATCCATAGCTTCTACCCAAAACTCTAAGGGTAAACTAGCATGCAATCTCATACACCTTGCACACTCCATTACTATTCTGTTCATCCTTTTAGCAATTCCATTTTGCTGAGGTGTCCTTAGAACCATCCTTTGCCTATGTATTCCATGTATATAGCAATACCAGTTAAACTTGTGGCTGTAGAACTCACCACCATTGTCAGATCTCAGGCACTTCAATCTCTTGCCTGTTTCATTCTCAACCATAGCTTTCCAAATCTTAAAAGTGTCAAAAACATCAGATTTCTTCTTTATACAATAAACCCATACCTTTCTTGTAGAATCATCTATGAAAGAGACATAGTACTGTGATCTTCCAATAGAAGCAACCTGAGCTAGTCCCCACATGTCTGTGTGAACAAGCTCCAATTTGTGCTTCTTCGTTGTTAACCCAGTCTTGAGAAAACTCACTCTCTTCTATTTTCCAAAAATATAGTGCTCACAAAAATCTAGATCTATGCTTTTCAAATTTTAAAGCTTACCTTTTGACTTAAGAATAGACATTCCCTTCTCACTCATGTGGCCGAGCCTAGAGTGCCACAACTTTGCATCCACATCTGAAGTAGATAATACAGAAGGAGAATTATCAGTAATATAATTACATAAATAGAGAGTACCTACTCTCTTACCTCTAGCCAATACAAGTGCACCCTTGGTCACCTTCTAAGATTCAGTCGTGAGAGTTACTGTACAACCCTCATCCCTCAACTTTCCTATAGAAATCAGATTCCTCTTCAAGCTGGGAACATGCATGACATCTCTCAACACCCATGTGTTTCCATTCTGCATTTTCAGCTGCACTTTTCCTTTGCCAACAATTTTACAAAGCTCATCATCCCCTAAATAAACTATTCCAAAATCTCCATAGACATAGTCACTAAAATATTCTCTATTTGGGGTAGCATGAAGAGGCACCAAAATCTAAAACCCAAGATTCTATATTATTATGCAAAGAGAATATAAGAGCATCTTATGTAATACCTGCAACTTTTGCTTCTTCTTTACCTTCATGCTGATTGTCCTCTTTAGGTTTTGACCAGCAATCTTTGCTTATGTGCCCTATCTTTCCATAATTCCAGCATGCTATCCTCCTGCCATTTCTAGATTTGGATCTACCTCTCATCTTTGACTTAGACCTTGATCTCCCTTTCTTGCTCTTATCTTTTTGCCTTCCCCTGCTCTCAAAACTTAAAGCGTTCCCTGATGTTTCCTCTATGCTTTTCTTGTGAATTTCTTCATTCAAGATTACACTAACAACATCATCTACTTTTAAAATATTTGAAGTTAATGCAGTATTACTAACTGCCATTACTAAGCTATGCCAGCTCTTAGGTAAAGAGCATAAGATTAATAGATATTTAATTTCATCATCAAACACTATTTTGACTGAATTTAATTGATTTACAATTCCATGGAAATCATTAAGATGATTAGATACAGATCCACCTTCCTGCATTTGCAAATTAAATAACTACTTCATAAGATATACCTTATTTGAAGTTGAGGGTTTTTCATATGAATTTGCTAAAGTAGTCATTAACTCTACCGTTGACTTTGCCTATGATAAATTAGATATCACAGTAGATGCCAGACTCAATCTTATAGATCTAAGAGCCTTTCTATCAAGAACTTCCCTTTCTTCATCTTCCATGTCTGTGGGCTTCCTTGAAACTCCACCTAACGGTAAGTATAGATTTTTCTAATACAGATAATCCTCTATCTGCATTCTCCATAATTGGTAATTCTTGCCATTAAACTTCTCCATTCTCAGTTTACTTTCTTCTGCCATTGCTTCTCCCACTCAAATAGAAATCCCTGTGAGTAACCTGTAATCAATACACACTAACCAGATTTGAAACACCTGTTAGTCAACCTGAGCTCTGATACCAACTGTTAGGACCTAGAAGCACCATTGATTACCAAGAAACTAAAAATGCAGAATTAAACTAGAATCACAAGTAACTAGAATTCAAAAATAACATAGAATTTGAGAGACAATACCCAATTATATTAATACTCTTCCAGAAAAGAATTACAAATGAAGAGATGCCACACTCTTCCCACCTTACAGGCTTCCCACACCAAGTGTTCAGTAATTCACCTTCAAGAGCTCACTCTCTCAATTACAGTCCTAACACACAACTCAAACATAGATTTGGTGTTCACCTCCAACCAGTCAGTAACAACACTGCCAGTCAACCAGTCAATAAAAATACTACTAGTACACTGAGTATACACACATACTCAACTGAGTACACAATGTACTCCAAGTAGATCTCTCATGAACTTGCAACACCCTACAACTCAAATGATCTTACTTTGGAAGGAACTACCTTGCCTTCCTCTTTGCTCTCCAACTGAGTACACACCGTACTCCAAGTAGATCTCTCCTGATCTTCCTACCTATTGTGTTGCTGACCTTCTCAATCTTGCACACCTACAAATCAATCTGGTTCTGCACACCTACAAACCTAGATCTCGCACACACATACACCTACAAATCAATTGATCTTACTTACCATGCAGATCTCCAAATGTGGCCTTGCACACCTTCTAACCAAGATCCTACATACATGAAAAATCCTTTTGATTCTCCAAACCAACACCCACACTTGGTACTATGGCACTAGGAGGAACACACCATGCTCTCTTCACTTTGATGGAGCTAATTTTTTCTCTCTTACTCTCTAGCATAATTTACAATACAGCCCATGAGTCTCTTAAATAGATCTCATACAAACAATAATTAGACACCTAATTACAATAATTAAATCTGAATCTCAAGACTAAAATTAACCTTCTTCATGCAAACAACTGGTTCGTTATCTAACTATTCGTGGAACTCATAGTTTGGAACCGCACAAGCAACCGACATCGGTCCCTGTCTGCCTGGGGGTGATCAACGTCGGCCGATCTCTAACCATGGTCGACAGCTTCCTGTCTCCACCTGACCGACGTCGGTTGGCATGACCGATGCCAATGACTTTGACACTCAACACCCTCCTCCAATGTCTGCATCAGTGAAGCTTTTAGCTGCACAACCTAACAATTAGAGTTAAGGTGAACCAAAACTTAAAATAATCTAGGTGGTCACATCCTTTTCTAGAAGGTATTCTACATAGGAAACATACATTGAAACCAAATAGTAGCTTCATTACAACCATCCTAGGCTAACTTTAGTGTCTAGAGTGCTAAAAGCATTAGATACTGAATTCAATGAATGCTTTAGAATCATATTCCATCTTTATTTTTACTTGTTCCAAATTTTGAACTACATTAGCACTATAACAAGCTAAGTACATTAATTATTTTTATTTTTATACTTAACATAGCTATACTTTATATATTTAGACTATCTTAGCATAATAAATTTATTATATACTTATATCCAAGTTTATAATCTAATTGGCCTACTATAGATATGATTATCACCAATGTGCCACTTCATTTCTATATACCCCTTTAATCAAATATAGGTTTAAATATAATATCACCTTAGACATACATTTTAGGGTTAAAATTTTGGTGAACCTAATTTATTTGATTGCAAATAATTTTGATTCTTAAGGTTTTAAACCAAATAGGGTTTCATATTATTGTACTTTTCCATTTCATACTTATATTATTTTTCATGCAAATTAAGCATAGACCTAGATTAGGAGGTATGCTTATTAAACATATTGAGCTTCCCCTCCCACCATATAAGATGTCTCAAACCATTGAGGGATCTCATATTTTGTATCATGATGATACCCATATTGACAATGAAAAATTACTGATAGGGTTATCATAGAATAATATTATGGTAATGGAAACCATTAAACAAATGAAAATGAAGATATAAACTATGATCAAGTGCATGCAATCACATTTTTTCATGAGTGTATTTGATAAAACCTTGAATATATTAATGTGATATTAAAAAGTATACTCAAATCAATAATTAACAACATTATAGGGATACATCCCTTTCTATCAACACATTAAAACCTAATACATCTATTGGGGGCATGGGCTATGTTTAAACCTTTGTTCTCTGAAACTACCATTGTTACATCTATCATGGAATTACCAATTCTTTCAACACAAATATTGGTTTAAATGCCTATTACTACTCAAAACATGTTTTCATCCCCTTTGGTGACTACTCAACTTGATAATATAACTACCATTGGGCCTACAATTCTCACTCCTCTAAGTTATAAATAACTTGGAAGACAAGGTTACAAACATTGAACAAAATTCTTTAAAATCCCTTCATGTTATAGATTCACAAGAAATGTTTCATAACCCTCTTGAAATTTATATCTCTTTACACCCTTTTATAACTATATTTTTTGCACCTAAGTTCACATTTTATGATGGCAAGTGTGATCCCAAAAAACATCTTTGAACCTTTTATGCGACATGCCTTGACTATGCCTCCATCAATAAAATTTTAACCAAACTATTTCCAATAAGCCTCAAGGACTATGATTTGAGGTGGTTTTAAAATTTACCTCTCCAATCCATGAAAACATTCAAACTTATTGTAGATTAGTTTTTATCAAACTTTTATATTAATATTCCTTAAAAAGTTTCCTATGCTCAAATTACCAAAATCAAACAAGGAACCAATGATCCTATCAATTAATATGTCTTGAGATACAAGACAATTCTAGCCAAAATGACCAATGTTATGGAAAACAAAAAGTTTCAAGACGTATTCAAGAAAAGTTTTATTGATCATTTACATGAGTCCATTTTTTTTAAGAAGTTAAAATATTTTGATGACTTATGCCATGTTTTATGGGACCTTGAAATGAAGCTTATGTCATTTAATAAGCTTAAGTATGTAACAAACACACCATCTTATTTTACACCTAGTACCAAATTTACAAAAAAAAAAGTTATAAAAAAATAACCACCATGGTTAACATAATTGCACAAATTCTAATCAAATTGTCTTATCCAATGCACCAAGGAGATAATTTACACATTTATTTGAGTAAATAATTTAATTATTCTCACAGTTAATCAAGTGTCCACATATAGCTCTCCCTCATCCTAGTGAGGCTGATATAATTTGACCTCTACCCAAAAGATATAATATGGATGTTTATTGTGATTATCATCAAGGACTAGGTAATTCTACAAGTAGATGTTTTACCTTGAAGCATAAGATAGAAGATATTATCTATGACCAAAATCTTACATTTGAGGATTCTCCAAAGTAATGAGGCTCACAACCTAGTGATCACCATAAAAAAAATATTTAACAATAATTTGTAATACCATTCTATGAAAGAATTATAAGTGTAAGTTGTATATTATAAATCCTCTTCCATTCCATTATGGACACCCATTATATGGGACTATTGGTACTTACACATGGTATATGCCTCTTGTGGCTAAGACACACTCTATTTATTTTGATGACAATTATATTAAGGATGATGACTCTAATATTTATTATTTATTCATTTAATTATACCTTGACAAAACCCCTATACACAAAGTTATGATTGATAATGGTGCAAGAAAAAATGTTTGTACCATGACATTACTTACACACTTGGGTTATACTCATCATGAGTTACACCCCTCTACTATATTAGTTAGAGAATTTTATCCGACTTCTCAGAAGGTTGCTGGAAAGATTAGCTTACCTTTAAAGGTTAGTCCCACACATGTGGTTAATAACTTTTAGTTATTCGTTCCATAATAATATTTGATATGGTATTGGTAAGAACTTGGATACACATTCTTCAATTAGTAGCATCTACAGTGTAAGGGTATGTAAAATACATTCATACCAATCAGGTAATTAAAATTTATAGAATTCCATATGAACATCATATTGAAGAAAATAAATTTATACCTAGACAAATAGATATCAAGCATATTAATTCTAATTCACTACAAAAGGGTAAGAAATAATAAATCCCCTTTACTAAGTAGGGGTACTTGAGAAACTATTACATCAAAAACATATAGTGGATTCCATGGAATCCCCATATTCTACTACACACCATGTTTAAATATCTAGATCATATCCAACTACACACATTACTACTATACCAAAGAAATAAACAAACACTCAATGATGGGTTCCAATAACCCCTACTACTGTTACTCCTACTATTGCTTCATGACCACAAAGTCATATTTTACATATGCAGAGCACCATTGATACCATAGTGATAAATATTGTACCTATACATGCTCCTCAACAACAAAAATAGGGTATTACACCATGTTCATAGTTGGGAGACATTTATGAGCATCAATTGGATGACATCATAGGATGATATTTCCTCTTCAAAAATTACAAAATACCAAAAAAAAATCTAAAATTCCAAAGGCACTTTCAAAACCTACTTGTTATATTAGCTCTTTGTCACCTATATGTTAGTTCCATATTGATGGATGACATATTCATTTATTTCTACATACACACATATGTGTTACACTTATACTTGAGTGTGATAAAAACATACACATATACATGATATATTCCTATTTTATATGTTAGACGTTCCTCTACTCATGTCATGTAGCATTTGGGACATTTGCCTTCTTTGATATTGATACACACATGCTATATGATTTGATGATCGCTATGCATTACCATGTTTAAGAATACATATGTAATTACACATGCCTTTATCCATGATTATTTCTTACACAAGGTAATTGATGTGCTATACACTTGACATTTTTTCCTAACACATTTAATCCATGGGATATTTTGTCATGTTTATGATAGTTTCTTATGGTTTCCTTTCTACACTTCCTTAAGTGTCTTATTTTTCTATTGTATTCCTTATTTGAACATTTGAATATTCTCTTTTACTTATGACCTCTATTTTTATGTATGTTGTATTTAAAATTTACATATGTCATGGTTTTCTTAATGTACATTTGAATATGTCATACATGCTTTTATGTACATTTGACCAAGTCATGTCCATTTGATTGTGTGACATTTTAAAATGCCCCTTATTTACGGTCTCCTTGGACCATTTTATTTTGAATTATGTTTGAGTTATATTATGTGTGTGTTTGTTTTATTTTTGATCTTTTAATGCTATTATCTAGATGTTGAGATGATATTTATCATTCATCTTAGGCCTACATGTGATCACATTAGTTCTATGTGCTTCAATGATACATTTACCTAGACATGTTCCCTTCTATATGTTACATGGTTACATTCACACTTTATATAATTGGATTATAATTTTGAGGTGACGTAACTACTAGTTATTATATTGACCTCACCTAAAAAGGGGGAATATTAGTGGGGGCATCTCATCAAGGATTTTTTTCCACACTAGGCATAATTTTTAGATTTAGTAGGGGCATGCTTTAAAAAAATATTGTCCACACTCATTCACTATATGGTACTCGTATTAGTTTTCATATTCATTAGGGGCGTGTCATATGGGCATGGACTCTACACATTCATAGTTCTCAAATTCAATCGGGGAATTCTTTGGAAGCATGTTCTCCACACCTGTTCAGTATTCAACATTTCTAGATTACAGTGGGGGCATGTTTTAGAAACATGTCCTCCATAATGGTACTTTTAGTAGTTTTCATATTATTTTTATATATAGTGGGGGCATAATTTAGAATCATATCCTCCACACTTACAAAATTTTCAAAATTGGCCAAAGCACACAATTATATGATTTAAATTTATAGTTGTGGTATAATTATATACATTATTATTGTTGTTATACAAAATTTTAATTTGAGACATATATAAGGTGCATATTTTATGCAACATATGCCTAATATTAAAAAATCCAAATCAATTTCAAATTTCAAAACTCTTTTATGGACTATTACCACACCAAAAATGTTTTTGTACTTATACCCCACAACCTTTTTATAAACTTTATTGAGCCATTATATTATAGTATTTGGTTCACTTTTTGGTATGGTTGAGGTGAATAAATCACTGAATATTACCAAGTTTTTAGGTTGGAATTGATCATATGGATATAATATGTTATAATTACCATTAGGTTGCACAGTTGAGTTGATCTCAATTACAAGGTGGTAACTCATCTTTTGATCTAAAAGTTGGGGGCATGTGCCTTTCAACCTCTCTCTATATATCTCTATCTCCTTAGATATATGCAATTTTAATATTTATCTATATTATTCATAATCTTAATTTCATAGTCTTACAATGATACATTTTTTTCAAAATAACTCACCAAAAGGCAAGACAGTTACATCGACACACGTGTACTCCTAAACCCTGCTCTTTTAATTTCAATATATTTTAAGTACTTTCAACCCAGATTATATGCAATGATTTTATAATGTAACATGTTTTTTGTTACAATTTAGTCACCAACAAAGCACTAATGTTGGGTACACATAAGGACATAATATGCATACACGCCCAAGTATGCATTCTTTTCCTTTAAATTATTCATTACTATATTAAAGGGGGGAAAATATATATACTATGTTATGATTATATAAAACCTTAGTCTTCTACACTTTGAAAACTCAAATCCTAAATATTCTTTTCAGTTCTATACCTTTATCACTTCTACAAGTCTTACATTTATTCTATCTTGTGCCCCATTAGCCTATGTCTCTTAGTTTGACCGATGTTATGTTGATGACCTATGTCTTTTATCTTTCCTAAAATACTTAAAATCTACTTATCTTCCTTATCTACAAGTTTAAGGCCTATACTTACTTTATTACTCTCAGGAAACTAATGTTCGGGATAGACAATAGTATCAACACTACTATCCTTACCTAATGCAAATGTCTAGTGCCCTAAAGTCATTCAATTTCAAAATGAAACATATAATAATGGTCAACCTAAGTGATTTAATGTGATTTATTACTATAAAGGGATTAGTATGAATACAAAATCAACCCTCATTCATTCCTCAATGGGTAAAACCTAACAAAAGACCAAAGAAACCAGGGAAACTTATCAAAATCACTCTATCAAGAATTCAATTGAAAAAAAATTACCTATTTCCATACCAATCATACATAAAATACATCTATAGATTTGAAGTACTAAAGGATCAGTCCAAGATCATGATTTGTTAAGTTATAAGCTAGGTCACTATTGTACTTATTTTGCACATATTGTATGATTCATACACAATCCAACTTGTAAGGGAGAACTACATGGTTTTAATAACCTCGTATTTATTATTGGCTATGTAATAAACACCTTCTAATAGTGGGGTTTTTAGGGTTATCTCGACACCATGTGAACATTAACTTATTTTTCCCTAAGGTCACTATGGAGATGAAAAACTAGGGTTTTCATTTCACAAAGATTGATAGTCCATGACCTAGATCTGAATACACCAAAATGAAGGTAGAGAAAAACCTAGAAGCATCAAAGTGGTTGTATTCATTTCCAACATGTATTCCATTCATGACACTTATGTCAAAAATAAATAGTAGCATCAATGTAACCATCCCAAGCTGATGTTATTATCTAGAGTGATATAAGCATTAGATCCAAAATTTGATGACTATTACAGAATATCCTTCCAACCTTATTTCTACCTATTCTAGATATAGAACTACATTAGCATATGAACAAGATAAGTATAATGATTATTTGTTATTTATATACTTAACATAGTTATACTTTCCATATTTAAACTATCTCAACATAATAAATTCATGATTATATCTAAGTTAACATATAATTGGCACGTTATAGATCTAATTAACACCCTTGTGCCATTTCATTTATATATGACCCTTTAATCAAATCTAGGGTTAATGATAAGATCACCTTAGATTACATTTTAGGGTTAAATATTAATGAGATTGAAGACATATAACAAGAGGAGAAACACATAGGTATTAAGATATTTTAAATTTTTCAAAGTTTCTAATCTCTCTAATTTTTTGAAAGCATATCTAAGATCAAATAATAATTTATATATGGACCAAAAACTACTTTCTCTAATGGAGAAGTAATCTGCTTGAATAATGTAGGTATATATTAATTTTTTAATTATTTAGAATTGATTTTAGGAATATTATAGAGTATTAATGTCATTAATGATTGTATATATGTAGACATATGTGTATAAATTCATGTAATTTACCCAAATAATGAAAAATAACTTGCATTTTATGACATTGTTAATCTATTTATTATATATTTATTTTAATTTGAATATAATATTTTTAATCAGACTTATTATATTAGTTCATCAATAAAGTATATATTTTTCATATTTCATAAGATGATTATTTTCAAATTCTCAAACCTCCTCTTATTTGTTTTGGGGTTTAGATTTATATATTTTTCTTAGATAGAGTTATTTCACATTCTTAGTTTAGTTTAATTGTCTTTGTTTGAATTTATTTCACGTTTTAATTAGTTTTATATAATAATCAATTATTATTTTCATATTCCTTTTCTTTTTTTCTAATTTTATTTATTTTTTACTTAGTTAATTTTGTTTTATTTATTTTTAATTATATTTGATTAAGTAGTTATTAAATCATATGTTTATTTATTTCTAGATCATCTTGCTTATATCTTAATTAGTCTTAGATTTATTATTGACATTTTAGATATTATTTTTATTTTATTATAGTATTCATTTCATTTATATTTTTCAAGTTATCATGTTAATTATTAGATTTATTTTGCACCTTATTTCAAATTTTATTTGATGCTTTGATAGGGACTTGTTATTTGATTGATTATGTTGTTTCATGTTTCTATCTCTTTATTTAGATTTTGCTTTCATTTATTTTATTTATCCATAGTTTTTATGTCCTACTTATTTTATTTGTTATGGAATTGAAACCGATAATAAATATATACATTATTCAACAAATCATAGATCTTTCCTTTAAGAGATTACCTCTTTCATAGGATTCAATCTTATAGATAGGATAGATTATATGTATTATATCAGATTATGAATTTAATTTGAAAGAAGTATTTTATTTCTAAATTATTATTACACTTAATTCATTTTTTTTTAATTATTCCTAAAAGTATTTAAAAAATCCTATGCATATCTTAGGATCAATATTTTATCTATAGATACCCTATGATTAAACCACTCTAATTCGATAGTAACCTTCATGATAAGAGAAAGGGTTGATTTGTTGATGTGAAATGTTTCACCATAAACAAATTTGGTGACTCCATTATATATATATTTTAAAAATCATATATATATATAAATATATATTTATTTATTTCTTTTAGTTTTTTTTCCCATGACCATTAGTGGTCCCCCTCCTATCATCTAACGCAAAGTTGAAGTTACTGAGGATAAAGTAGATATTTTTTCTAATCTTGTTTATTTTTCTTAGTATAATAGACCTTATTATTTACACTACATTCTTGAGGATATAACTGATAAAGAAGATGAAAAAATATTCAAATTTTTTTGCTACCTTACTATTAGCTATCATACTCATTTTCATATTTAGGAACAAAATTACCACATTAATAAATAAAAAGAAAAAACTTTGGTTGTTAATCCTCAACCCAAAAATCATTTTATTTTTTAGGCCTTTCCCTTCTAAAATTTTATTTCTCCTACTGATCCTAATATACCTTAAGAATAAACTCAGCTTAGTCTAGTAGTAGACCATATTGAATATTTTAATGGAAGAATAAGTAGAAGATAGAGTTAGAGACCCTATTCCTAGTTATCAAAATAATAGGGATCAAGTTGAAATAAATGATAATGTGTTGGAAAAACTATAAGCACAATATATGGATCTAGAAATGAGATTGATAGAAAAGATACACAAAGAATTAAGACACCAGATGTATCATGGAAAGCCTCACAAGGAGTTAGAAAACCACAAAAGAATATTCATTAATGAGAAACTATTATGGCCCAGCATAATTATTCCTTATCCTCAATTATTCTCATATAACCTTAAATTTTATTCAAATTTTTTTTAATTAAATCTCTCCAATTGAAACACCTAGGTGAAAATATTATGTTTACATTATATGATTTTAAAATGTAAAATCTAGTTATATAAGTGAGGTGAGTCATTGTAACCAATGGGTCCAACCTCTACCTTAGGCACAAATATAAAATGAATATATTTTATTATTTATTTACATGAGGATTGAGTCATGTTAAATAATAAAATATATTATTATTTAACCAAAACTAGAGTAAAAACAACAATCAGAAAAAACATTCTAACACTATTACACTATAGATTGCCTTAGTTGCTTTTAATGAAAATGAATGGATTTTAGATAGTAGTGCATCATATCACATGACATGTGT
Source organism: Torreya grandis (assembly GCA_037957365.1). NCBI lineage: Eukaryota > Viridiplantae > Streptophyta > Pinopsida > Cupressales > Taxaceae > Torreya > Torreya grandis. The sequence goes on from JARHVA010002926.1 coordinate 31,548, forward strand.
ATAAAATATTATATCACACACACACACACACACACACACACACACACACACACACACACACACACACACACACACACACACACACACACACACATGGATTTATTTAGGTGATAATTCATTTATAGAAGCTATTGAACAAGGAAAAGCTAAATTTTCAAATGTAGTCATAAATGATGTTCTCTATGTTTATTAACTTAAGAAAAATTTGATATCCTATTTTTAGATTACAAGTGATAATTTCATAGTAACTTTTCATAAGAATAAATTATCTATTAATAATCAATTTAGTTCTTTAATTTTTAAAGTAATTCAACATAATGATTTATACATGTTTTTTGTTTATTCACCATGTTGTGTTTTATCATAAAGTAGAAATGAATCTTAGTTATGGCATGAAATATTAGGTCATGTTGATTTTATGAGTTTATATGATATGTCTCATAATTATATTTTTGTTGGTATTCCTTATATTTTTTCTTATCATGAAACCTTTGAGGGTTGCTTACATCATAAGGAACACACTAAACCCTTTCACAAACATTATGTTGCTAACTCTTCTCATCCCTTAGAGCTTATTCATAGTGATGTTAGAGGATGCATATAAGTTGGTTCTATTAATAGTTATTTATATTTTATTAATTTAATTTATGATTACACTAGGATGATTAGTCTTATTATATGAAAAATAAATATGAAGTGTTATCTAAATTCAATAATTTAAAGCATTAGTTGTAAACTATTCTAAATTTTCTACTAAAATATTAAGAAATGATAATGGTGGTGAATACATTAGTAAATAATATGATTCATTTTGAATTAATTTTTGTATATTTAAAAAGATAACAACTCCTTATTCTTGACAATAAAATGGAATTATTGAAAGGAAAGACTGAACCATCCTTGAAATGGGTAGAACAATTTTGCATTCTAAAAATATTTAAAAACAATTGTTAGTTGAATCCATGAATATTGTTTTGGACATTATAATTAAATTTACTAATAAATAATTTCATATTTATGCACCCTTATAAATTTGGTCTAATAATAAACTAAATCTTTGTCACATTAAGATTTTTGACAGTCTTGCTACCATCTTTATTCCTAAAGTATAAATAAATAAACTTTATTCTACCTCCTATTCTTACATTTTAATAGGTTATGGAGTGAAAACTAAAGGGTTGATAGTTTATGATCCTTATAAAAAATAAATAATTGATTATAGTAATGTCCTAATCCTTGAGAATCATTTCTATGAATCTTCTGTGAAACCCCCTCAAAATGATTATTTTGATGAAATTAAATATTTTTCTATTCCTTATGAAGAAACAAATTCCCTCAAGGAAGTTGATCTAATTTTGAAAAACTTAGAATCCATATAACCTTCTCAATTTTTTGTTCAATATAATAAACCTAAATGGGTTGAATCCCTAATTCAATTATCTGATATTGATAATCTTAATAAACTAAATAGGATTCAACATACCTATCATGCTTTTATGACTTTGCATGAATGTCAATCTCAAAATTTTGAGGAATCTATTTAAGATTATATATGTGAATTTCCTATGTAATTTGAATATAAATCCCTAACTAGAACCCAAAATTGGGATCTTGTCCTACCTCAACTTAAAAGGAAAATTGTTGGTTCTAGATGGCTTTAAAAAATCAAATATAATTCAATTGGTAAATTTGAAAAATTCAATTCTACATTAGTTGTTCATGGTTTTACTCAAAAACTTGGGATTGAGTATATTTAAAACTTTGCTCTTATAGTAAAAAAATAGTATTGTTAGATTGTTTGTTTCCATTCAAGCTCAAAATGGTTGGATTACACACCAAATGTATGTCAAAAATGTTTTCCTAAATGGTGATCTAGAAGAAGAAATCTATATGAATCAGTATAAAGGTTTCACTAAACCTAATAGATAAAATTATGTTTGTAAGTTAAATAAATCATTTTATGATTTAAAAGAATCTCCTCGAGATCAGTATTATAAAACCACTAGTTATTTTAAACAATTTAGTTTTTATAGTTGTTATTATAATAATGCTCTTTGTAAAAGATGAAAATAATCATTTTATCTTAATTATATTATATATTGATGATCTTATTATTATTGTAAATAAAACTAATTTAATTCTTAAATATAAATACAAACTAATTCAATCTTTTGAAATTATTTATATATTCATTCTTCATCCTTTTCTAAGAATGGTTATTTTTCAAGATAAAAATTCAATTATTGTATCTCAATCTCACTATGCACTTAACATTCTTGTTAAATTTAATGTAATTTATTATAATTCTAAATATAATACTATTTAATTTGGTGTTAGTATTGATCTAAAATTTTCTTGTGATAAATTTAACCCAACTCTATATAGATAGTTTGTTGGTAGTTTGATTTATGTAACTATTACGAGGCCATATATTTCATTTGTTGTAGATGTTACTTCTAGATTCATGGAGGATCCATACTTATATCATTAGAAATTAGAAAAATGGACACTTTGAATATATTGAAGGAATAATCATTTTTGGTTTATATTATTCTTTGATTGATAATGCTAATTTATATGGTTATTGTTATGATGACCACGTTAGTGATATTATAGATCACAAATCTACTTTTAAATATGTATTTAAGTTTGGTGCATGTGTTATCACTTAGGTAAGTAAAAATAAAATTAATGTTATCTTATATATAAATATAGTATAGAAGTGTTATAGAAGTTGTTAAATCATCCATGTGGGTGTGAAGGTTGTTATAAGAAATTTATTTAGAAGTTTCTCATAATAACACCCTTATTTATGATAATTAAAGTTGTATAGCTCTGGAAAAAATATATTGCAACACCAATGAACTAATAATATTGAAATCAAGTGTATTTTATTTGAGATAAAGTCCTCAATGGTGATATTAATTTGTATTTTAGTATTATATATGAACAAGTGGTAAATATCTTCATAAAATCACTTGGTACTACCAAGTTTTTTTAGTTCCATACAATATTGGGCCTCTCAAAGTTTCCATTGAGGGGGAGTGTGCATGACAATATCTCTTACTAATGCCCATGTGTTTATTTATTATTATCTATACTTATCATTGTGAAGCATTGTAATAAGTCACTTTATGTGATTTTGGTAAAATTCATCATATGTGAGTTTACAGTGTACTCAATACTTAAAATCTTATATTTTAATGGAGATCCTTATTTTATGAAAGACTTAATTTTTTTTGTTGATTATTCATGAGAAACTATGAGATGTAGTCTCACAAACATGTTGGCATAAACCTACTCTAATTATTTAATGGGTTATAATTCTTTTCTTATTAAAAATGTTATATTGATGTGATGAAAGTTTTTAAATCCTTCAAATGTTACATGCCTCCTAAAATAATCATAGATGGTTTCCAAAGTATAATTCCTTTAGTATAAATGTGAATATGGCATGTATGCCCATTAAATATTGAGGGAGATTGTTGTAATAATTAATGGCTAAGTGGTTCTATTCATGTACCCCTCATAGAATAATTTACTTTGTTTAAATAATATTATATTTTATTATTTAACATGAGTTTATCCTCATGTAAATAAATAGTAAAATATATTAATTTTAGCATTTTTCCTCATGTAGAGGTTTTACCCATTGGTTATAATGGTCATCCTCAATTTTATAATAAGCTTTTAATTTATAAAATATTATAATGTAAACATAATATTTTCATCTAAGTGTTCTAATTAGAGATCTTTCATTAAAATAATCTTGAAGACAATTCAAGGTTTTTTTAGGTTATGTGATAAGAAGTGAAGATAAGGAATACTTATATTGGATCAATAATTTTTCATTAATAAATAATTTGTTGTGTTTTTTACCTCCTCGTGAGGTTTTATATGTTATATCTATTGTCATACTTATCTGTGTATCTTTGGTATCAATCTCATTTCTATATCCATATATATTGGTTCAATATAATGATGCATATTATAATGTAGATAATGATCATCAAGTTATAAATCCTTGAATTTGTGGGAATCTAATTAATATTGGTGTTCATCCTCATAAGCTACCCTTATTTACATGAATTAATGTTCCATTTTTTAAAGGAAATCCTAGCGAGTATTGGGAATATAATTTAGACATTTTAATTTTTTTATACTCTTGGAATTACTAATGAAAATTTTTCTCTTAGAGTGTTTTTGCAAACTTTAGAAGGTAAGGCATATCAAGCGTTTATTAGTCTGTTTGCTAAGGTGACTATTTTTGGAAATATATAGGAGACTGTTACAATTTTTTTGGATATCCTAAAGAATATTTAATGATGGTTAATGAAATTTTAAATATTTATATTCATATAAATAAAAAAAATTGTTATTTCATTACTATATTTAATAACCCGCATCATAAAATTCTTCATGACATTAGACCATCAAAAAAGTTATCTAGATTTTTTTTGTAGTGTATTGCATTTGAAGTATAACATGGATTTATAATACAAGGACATAGTAGAATATGATTCCACTATTAAATTTTTTATATAATACAAAAATAAGCTAAAAGGTGTTTGATTTAAAGATAAATATTCTACTAGTATAAATTTTGACAATGCATAAATATTAAAGGACATAAATAATCTTGGAAATGAGTTGGTCACTTTTACACATAAATAAAATGAAAAGAAATCCACATAAGGGAAAAATTATAATCCTTAGAAAGTAAATTTCATTATTTCCATGTTTGTGAATTATATCATGACCCTAATTTATATATAACTCATCAAAAGTTTAATATATTTATTCATGGGAATGATAATATTTCCATTGACTTGGATGGTAATATAAACATGTGTGGTTATGATGTGGATTAATAAAACATAAATAATTTCAATGATTATATTATTCAAATAACACAAAGGGACTACAATTATTCCCTAAAGGACAATCTAGATACAATTAATAATTAGAGATCTTATTTCAAACATTTAATGCATGAAAAATATAAAGTTTCACATAATATTATTACCATATATTATTCTACAAAAAATTATCAGAAGCCTAAATATATATCAAATAGATTCAATAATACACAATATCTTCCTTATAATTCAAAAATTATACTCATATTCATCATCCTGGTATTGATGCTTATAATATCATTGATGATTTGGATACAAATAAAGTAGTTTATTAAAAGTTATTTATTTACATGGACAACTTGATAAAATTATTGATGCTATAAAAAATTTAAATCCCAAGAATGTATTAATATTTCAATAATAATCCAAAAATAATGGACCTAGTTCTATTTTTCTCAATACAATGATCCTCTATCCATTTACATTCTTCCAATTTATGTTTCTATTAAAATTACTAATAAATTCATTCATAATTGTATCCTCGATATAAGATATTATAGGAATATTATGCCTAAATGTATTGTTGATCAAATAAGAATATATTATGAAAATGATAACAAAAAACTTACTGGTTTTGATTCTCACCAAGTTAAGAGTTGGGGTAAGTTTTATGATATTGTTACTAACATAACACAAGATGAGAGAATTAGGTGCATTTTAAATGTGAAAGTTTTAAATATACTTGATAACTATGCTATATTATTGACAAATATTGGATAAAGGAAACTAGTGATGTTTTAGGTAAGGAGACAAATTGGGTTCCTATTGGAAATGAGATTGCATTTATGCATTAGGAGGAATTGAGCAGTAATCCTAGAAAGCCCATATAAACTAATGTTATTTATGTTGAAACTAGAATTATAATTTATGAGTTGATAACATTATATGAATGTAATTATCTATAAAAGATATTGTTTCTAGTCTTATCTTTATACTTTGATGAATCTCATTCGTAGCATGGTAGTGGTGTTGGATTTTTTTATCCCATTGGTAGATTTTTTTTATTCTTGTAAATTGTCATTTGACAACACTAACAACAAAGATAAATTTTAGGATTTGTGTTTAGGCATTAAAAATGATATAGAGTTAAATATTAATAATTTATAGGTCTTCAAAGATTTTGAAATTATTATTAGACAAGTTAGAAAAATCTATAAAATAAATTAGACTCGTCTCTATAGATATACTCATAAAGTTTGGTCACTTCTTTAAGGTTTGAAGCATTTAATATCACACATATTATTAAATAATATAATTCTCATGTTGAAAAGCTTATTGTTCTATTTCTAATGCCACATTACATGATAGTGAGCCAACTTTAGATTATTATTTTTCTAAGATTTTTGGACCTAAAGTGCTTGATATTAACAATATCTAGAATGTTTTTAAGATGATAAACATATTGATTCATTCCTTAAAGGTCATTATTTTTATCATGATGATTATTTGATAAATCATGGTGATTACTTGTAATTAAACACTAAAAAATTACATGATGGCTTAGTCAATTTGGAATAACACCACACAATCAACCTAAAAATTTGGATATGAAAGAGACATCTGGGATAATCATAGGTGAGATTATTCTTATTAATCCTACTAGTGAAGAAGATCCAAAATTTGTTTATTTATGAGTATAATGTACTTCTAAGGAAAACACTAGCTTTTTAAATTATTTAAAGAAATTGTAAATATTTTTTTTTGGTCTTAAAAATACATAAAATATTTAATTTGTTTAATTATTTAAGGAATTTATAGATATTTTTAGTTTTTCATAAAAATACATAAAATTTTATGGTACCAAATTAATAAAACTTGAAATACCTATTAAACATATTATAAAACTTGTTATGCATAAGTTTCAAAGAATAAGCCCCTTGTTGGAAGACAACATCAATAAGGATGTTGACAAGATCTTAGAAGATAGTGTCATTTTTATTATATGGTACTAAAATTGGGTTTAAAACTTAGTTATTATTATAAATAATAATGATTATATCCATATACATGTAAAATTTACATATTTAAATATATAAAGTGTTAAAGATAAATTTCCTTAACCTAGTATAGATCAGATTTTGTAGCAAGTTATAGGGTCTGAAATGATGTTTATTCTTGATGGATTTTATGATTATAATCATATTTTTTGTGAATCCATAGGATATAAATAAAGCCACATTTTCTATGAAAAAAGGAAAATTTAGTTTTAAGAAATGCCTTTTGGTTTAATGAATGCAGATGCCACTTTTAAGAGGTATATGCATGTAGCCTTCCATGAATTGATTGGAATTATTATTCATGTTTACCTCAATTATCTTATTTTTCATTTCAAAAATATAATGAATCATATTGATCATATATGTGTGATTTTTATTATATGTACAAAATAAAATCTCTCTCTTAATACCAAGAATTTGGTTTTTGGAGTCATTAAAGGGAAATTATTTGGCCATATCATCTAAAAAAAAGCATATCAACTAACCCTAAATTCATAAAAGATATCAAATATCTAATTCCTCCTAAATATTAGTCTATTATTATGTCATGTATTAGTAAAATTAATATTTTCATAAATTTATTTCATGTTTTTCTAAAAAATATAATCCCTTATTTATTTTTCTAAAGAAAAATCACATTTACCTTTAGGATGTAGGTTCGAATTCAACATATAATAGTCTAAAATATGCCATTACAAGTGATCTTGTACTTTATAAATTGGATTCAAACAAGTCATTTATTATATATGTTAATTTTCTATGCAATAGATTAAGATAGATCTATAATTTATCATAATTAGTAAATACAATATTGAATAAGATAATCAACTAACATCTATTGGAATATTTTTTTATATCAAGAGCATGACCAAATTGGATCCACTAAACCTAACTAAAAGATAAATTATCACATAAAACTAAAGGAGAGGTTAAAAATCCTCTATGAAAATAATTTTATTAAATAACCCTAGCTAAGTATTATAATTCATAAAATGAAATTTAATCTAGTACTCTCAAATATTATAACACAAAGGGGGATGGTTTAAAAAAACAAAACAAACAAAGAATCATGGTATTAAAATGAGGGCCTAGATAACCTAAAGTAGAAGATGAAAAGCCTATGAAACCCTAAAGCTACACTAATTTTAAGTTTATATATAATATAAGCAAGGAGTTATAAATTACATCTTTATTAATTTATGCAATATTTATCTCTCAAATCAAATAACAAAAGTTATAGATATTTACCTTTGAAAAAACTTGTTGAGTCTCAATATCCCCCTAGGACAATGATGATTTATAATAGAATTTCATGTATTTGTAAGGATCTCACTATAGTTAAAATAATTTTTAGTCTAAAATATTTCTTACTTACAACCTAGACTTCCCATAAGATAAGTTATCTCTCCTCCAAGGAAAGCTCTAAGCAATGGCTCCTTCAAATGTTGATGTAGCATAATTTTGAGTTTTAACAATGTAAAAATGAATGTTCCTCTCTACTATATTGAAGTGAAGCTTATATTTATATAAATGGATATGTCCTGACCCTTTTATAATTTTAGCTGACAAGGTCATCTTGCCACAACCTAGTTTTTAAAAATTTATCGTCAACCTTAAACGAGGTCCATGTAGGTGGATGTGGTTGTGTAATGTGTGTCATAAATTTTATAAATGGGTTAACCAAAGATAGCCTAGTAGGAAAATGGGGTCTTTACTAGTTAGGGTATATTGAGAGGATAATTACTTAGATATTTAGATAACCAGGATCTATAGTGGTTTTAGGTATGGTATAATTAACTAACAATCTTGTGAATCACCAATGGTCTACCCACCCCTTTTTCAATGCACCCTATAAGCATGAACTCAAAGATATTAAAACTTGATGGGTTTTTGAAGGATATAAAGTGTCATTAAATTATAAATTATAAAAATATTATGTGTATACATATGCCCTACTCAAAACACTTCATGTGTCGTGAAGGTGTAATATGGGATGGTGCTTCAAGATTAAATATATCCTTACATGAAATTGAGATAACATATTGTAGTATAAAGAAAAAAAAAAGAGTAAACTTGTAAATGTGTACCTTCACTTACCTTATTACTATTGAATAAGAGTTACATGAGAAGTAGATGAAAATGAAGTCTAGTATGTAGAATAAAAGACTAACTTGAAAAATAAGATGAAATTCAATTTTTTTGAAAAAATATGTGGTTGCCACTAAAAAATTATTAATTTTTTAAAGATTCCATTTTTTTTGTGAAAAGAGATTATGAAAACAATGTTATGAAAAAAATATAAAATCTCACAGTAAATAATTGAAGAATTTTCAAAAATTTAATATAAAAGAGAAAAAAATACTATTAATTTGTTCATTTTCTATTATTTAATATCATATCAATCTAATGTAGTCAAAAAGTGAAAAAATAAGTCTATTGTAGTAGCTAAAATCTAGTCAAAAAATTATTTCTAGTTTTGAATAAGGTCGGCCTAGTTAACTTAGTTGAATAGGGTGAGTTTAGGTAGGTGTTTGACTATAAATGAGTTGGCTAACCTTGTTAAATGAAAGAATGACCAATAATGCATTATTTGGTCAACTATGTTAGAAAGAAGATGTTAGGAATAAATTGGAACTTAATGTAGAATAATTTAATAAAATCATAATAACAAGAGCCATGAAAATAAATACATAAAGATTAGAAATTAAAATGCACAACAAGTGTGGTTCACCAAATGTGGACTACATCCACCAAGAAACACTTACTCAAATCTTATTACAAGCCAAAAAGAGTAAAATCCACTCTTAGATTAGTCTTTTCACAATTACAATGCACAGATATTGTTTGTATTTGTGCTCAATAAACTCTCCTAAATTCACACACTCTATTCACCTTCTCCAACTATATTCTTCCACTGTATTACATACAATATAACCATCTATAATACATCAATAGTAACTGACATATCTATTTTATAAAATAATGGGTACCAAAACCATAGGCTAAGTTAACCTATAATGGTTCCCCATTAATCATGGGTGATGACACTAAACATATATAAGTATAGATAAACCAAATATATATTCTCCCCAAACCTTGATGAGAATACATTAAGAGTGTATAATACATTTTAATGTACAATATTTGAAATAAATTTTAATGTGGAAATAGGCTCCACAACATAACAGAAGAATGTTGTCAACCATGTATCTATAGGTTAATGATGTTAGTTATTAAGATGCCCAATTTAGTTTTAAGGCTAGATGATAGTGTGGTAAAATTGGCTAATGACATATCATCTAGATGATGTAGTTATTTCAAGTGGATGATAGTGTTATACCTAGATGACTAAGTAATAACAAGGACTAATTGATGTAGTTTAATACATGGATGACTTAGTAGGATAGAAAATAAGGTTGATGTAGTTAAATACATGGTTAACCTAGTTGAGAAATATGGACAAAGAGAAAAACAAGGTTGATAAAGTATTTAATGATATTATTTGTTTGTGTTTTTAGTTTTAGTGTATATTTGATTATCATTTAGATAGAGATATGATTTTTTATTTTTTATTTTGATAATTTTAAGAAATGATGAAAGATATGGAGATTATTAGATGTAGTGTGGATACTTGATCTATTAGATAGATTTCCTATAGTAGACCTAACACAACTAACTACCTTAGGATTCAATGGGATTATGAAACTATGGTGGATTTATTTGACTATTGAGTTGGTCTCCATGTTCTTAAGACATGGGAGTCATTGAATAACACTTTTATATGGGTGGTAGATGGGGATACCATTGAGGTGGGTATCACCTTGGATAATGTCTATAATTTGTTGGGAATTCCTATTGTATGCATACATGTGGTGTGTGATATACTAGAGATAGATGCTAAGAGGTGAGCCTTAGCCTTGTGGGTGATTGGATTTGAGAGGTATATATAGGTGGGATTGTGAGTATGCCTATTTGATGTGTATGTGTTGACCATTTTGAATATCTAGAAGGCCATCATTAGATTTATTATAGCTCATGTGATCTATCACAAGTTATGTGGGAAGGTCCCATTGTATATTATTATGTTGTGTTGTTCCATGTTGTATCAAGGCATGTTATATGACTTGGGGTATGTTATCTGGGTGAAATTAGTGCACAAAGTTTATAGAATTATATTGAAGTCATAAATGATAATGGGCCCCATTGTATTATTGAGTAAATGGATATATGATAGATTTTCTATGTATCAACGTCTATGATTACCACATGAAATGGATGATGCCTTATCACATGTGTAGAGGTGGGCACAAGATCACATGGTATGTGTTATACCACATACCCCATCATTTAATACTATCACATGAGGATAAATTATTTGGCTACCATATTAGGGCATGATATATACTTGGTAGTATGGCCAAGTACTTTTTAAGAGTAGAGTCAATTATAAATTATTATACATTATCCATTATGGGTGGATCTACACTTAGTAACTCATGTATTAGGTGATTCTGGGTTAGCCCATCCTAAAATAATGATATTATTACTAACATATTTGGGAAAAAAAGTGAGAGAGTGATATGGTATGGGAGGTATAAGGGTACCAATAGAGGTTCTCGTGATACAAACTCACTGAGCTAGGGTATTGTGACTAGGATGGTAATGAAATTAAGGATATAGAGGATTATATATTGCATCATAATAGTAGATACCATAGCCACCACCATGGCCATAGAGATAGAGATAGTATTCAATGTAGACATAGGTAGAACCATAACCACATGGAGACCTAGCTATGTATCCTATGTTGAGTTGGTCTATTATGAGGTAGATTCAAAGTCGATCACATCATTCTTATGTGATTTATCCTCATCACGATAGAGTTTTTTTTACACCATGTATATATGCATCAAAAGAGGCGACTTCTATCCCAAAAAATGGAGTGATTACTGGTGAGTAAACTATGTTATTTTGTGATTATTTTAATATTGATATAGAGATACATGCCAGATATATGTATGTTTTTTTTGGAGATATATATGTGAGAAGTGATGTAATTTTTTGTTTGATTTTTTTAGATGATGTAGTGGAGGTGATCATATTAATAACCATGGTGGATATGGCTCATCATGATATATTGTATGGGATTATACCTCATCATGATATACATAGATGGTTGATCATGTAGTGCCTTCAACACATGCTTATATGAGTTAGTTTTGATTAGTTGGTGAGGTAGTTAAAGATATACAAATACTATTAGATGGATCATAGGATAATTTACCATTGGAGTGGGTTAGGGAGAGCTACATGTATGGTAGGTGATCGCTTAGGAGAGATACACTCACTTAGATATAGCTAGACAATTATCATAGGTGTAAGACCAAATGCCAAATTTATAAGGATAGGTGGAGGATCAAATATTAGAAACATGGTATATATAATATAATATTTAGGTATGGAAGTCACAATTATCTATCGGTAGTGTATCACATCATCATGATGGACCTCAACCTTAGAGTTGTATTGTACCAAAATTTTAGCCAATATATAGATAAATGTTACTGATGACTAATGAATGTATTTATTTTATTTCTAACATGTGTTGATTGTTGTTTATGCCATGGGAAAATGTGTTTATGGATAATATGGATGTTTTTATTTCCTTTCTAGCATTTGTTGATTATTGTATATGCTATGAGAAAATGGTAGGATGCGTATTATTATTTTCTAGAAAATGTGGAAAAATACATGGTAGAAAATAATGATAAATAAATTGAAATTAAATAAAATGAAAATGTGAAACCAAAATTACTAAGAAATAATACTTTATAAAATATGTCAAAAGTGATTAAATTGACAACTTGACTGATAATGAGAGAAATATAAATGAGATATGAAAATAAATACATATCAATGTAAGATAAGAACACAAAAAAAGATATGAAAATGAAATAAAAGTAATGGATGTGAAAAATAAAGATGAAAAACCTAGCTAAGGGCTTGTGTTAATACGTAATGTAAAAGAGAATGGTTGTTTATAGTAGCACATGACATATAATTGGTATTAGAGGTTAAGAGAATTTTGTGAGGAAGGCATGGTCCTATCTAAGGACTTATAGTGAAATTCAAAAAAATAAAACCAAAGATATTTTAAAAATAGATGGTGTTTTTATGGTAAACAAGGGTATTTTGTGAGGGATTTATGGTCCTATCCAAGGTCTTACACTTGAACTCACAAAAGGAAAATCAATGAGGTGTGATGAGATATTAAATAACAATCATCAAGGGGAATATTAGGGATAATATGGTGAATACATGGAATGGAAAAAATTGGAAGAAATTACATAGGCATTGTATAAATCCTTATTACAAATGAGACATACTAAAGCAAATGTTCTCTTATTAAGAATTATTGAATAATAGAGACCTAAGATACTGCTTGTAGATGAAAATATTGGGATAAAAGGTGAAGTACATAGATCATCCCATGAAGGATATGCATGAAAAATTAAAATGGTCCTAACTTCACACAATGTATTCCCCATTCCTTAGGACCCCTTACATGTCTATCAATTTACTATAAAGATTAGGTATTTGATTGAGAAAGTAAGAAACACTAAATAGTATGATGAGACCTCTTATCCTAGTATACTATACTACCACACCATAGTGGACCCTAAATATATCTTTAACTATAATATGATATGTGCCAAAGAAGAATAATGTCTTTTGGTGTGATTTTGACTTTTGAATTTATAATTACCTTTTTATCATTGCCTTTTGTCTCTTTTATGATTTGTATTTTAAATTTTTGTTGATTTTTATATTCCTCCTCCATATGGATTTGTAAAACTAATCATAAGTGATATAAGTAACAAATCACCATAAATATTACACTTTGATTACAAGAGATAAGTACCGCAAGAATATGTAATCCAAAAGATTCTTAAACTTGCCCATAAGTAAGTGTGAAATACAAAAACTAACCTTATGTGTCTTTTTAAATTAGAGGATTATGTGGGAGAAATTAAGATCTTAAAATATCTATATATAATAAATGATACAATTATGGATATGCTTTGTAACTAATCACAACGAAAATGAGATCTAGTGTTTAGTGTGATGAAAAAACCATGTTCCATAAATAAACATACTATTAAACATTTAATATAGCATAAACATAAACGTAAATAAAATACATCCAAAAATATCATAAATACATAAATTATATTACACATATTAAAGATGAGAATATGAATGATATATCATAAAATGTCATAGGGAAATTTAAATATGAAATCTAACTCAGATAAAAGTATGAATCATAATGTGATGTAGCACAACAATATGATCAAAAATATTGATAAATTTCATGGAATAAATCATCAATAACATTAGATAAATCATTTTATAATTGTAATCTAGCCTTAATCATAGTCTCATTTATTTTAACTACAAGATGTGTGAGGAATTATTGATGCACCATCTTGATGGATAAGGTAGGTAGGTTAGAATAATATGGGTGAGTTTTTGGTGTCTCCTAGGAAGGATAATAAATGTGAGGAATTGGTATTTAAATGTGATTAAAATCATATTATTTATAAGATGATGTAAATGACATGAAAGGCTAGCTTTTACCCATGAATGACCTTGGGTATGTTTCTCATAAGGTGATGAAATTGGCCATGGGAAATCAATAAAATGTTGTTGCATTACCTAACACCTATCTATGTTATGCGTAGTGTACTAATTCTAAATATAATACACCCCCACATTTAGGGATATACTTTAGAAAAAGATTAGGATTCAGGTTCTTATTAGTAGACTATGTCTTCCAAATATGAATTTCATAAATGTAATACTAAAGTTTTTGGTAATGAGTATGATTATGCATGTTTGTGTCACAAAAAAAATAAGTGGGTATAGTAGTAATTGAATATGGAGTTAATCTATCTATCATAGAGGAGGAACCTAATGCATTATACTATGTTAAGAATAGTTGATGTGCATGACAATATTTGGTCCAATAACCCACAAACTTATGTAATTCATAATATGGATCATGTGTCCATTGTGTAGGTAGGGGTTCAATATTATTTGAAGATAATATTCCATCACCATCAGTAAGACATCCTGGAGTAGGATCAATACTATGCTCAACAACTATTAGACAAGATCATAATCCATATTAGTGTAATGTGGCTAGCATATTAAGAGGGATCATATTTGAAGTATCATGAAACCTAGTAAACCGATATGGTCTCATCATGACATGGTCAATAAGCATAATCTAAAGAGGATCAATGGGAACTAAGTGAGAAATTGTGTGTGTGTGTGTACTCCATCTCAAACCTAAGAACATCAAGTAAATAATAGACAATGTTAGGTGAAGTCAAATAATAAAGATGAGTTATATCCATTTAACCAATATTATGTAAATGTAAGGAATGTTATAAATAATAAAAATATCTAAATATTTATGCATCTTTATCTTAAGAAAAAATAGATAAAAATGGATCATCTAGTGAATATCTATCATCATAATGAGGAGTATGAAGATCAATAGTGAAATAATCCATTATTTCAATGGTCAAGGAAGAATGATGAATAGATTACTTTGTGTTTGTTATGGTAACAAGAATCTCATCTATTAGTCTTTAATGATACTATAATTAAATTACTTAAATGATTCGTAATAATAGAATAATATATCATAGAATTAAGAATAGAATGAGTAGATCCACAATAACAATTGGTAAAAGAGTAGAATACTTTAATTTTATGACTGGGCCACTTTAAGGGGGAAACCTCCAAAATAATGAAATAATAACATAATTATTAATATTATCCTCTAATAATAACTAATAACTCCTATATATATTCTAATTATCCATGTTTATTCCATAAGCCAACCTAATAATAACATAGAGAAACATGACAAGAATATAAAAGAGATATGTATGCTATAAGTATACCAAACATATCCCTATACATTCCATAGGGTAAAGGCATATCATGACCTCCCCTTAAAAATAATTTTTTCCTTGATGTTAGCTCAACCATGGGTGTTTCTATAGAAAATATTCATCCCCCAACATTGCATCTTCACAATGTAGATTCTTCCATTTCATAAAATACTCTTGAATTAATCTAGTTCATAGTTTCTTAGTGTGTGTTTGAAGGATCACTTAAAGGTCCATAATAATTTGGCCTTCCTCATCTAATTTAGGAAACTAAATCTTAGTATAAAATCTATGTCCAACTACATTATTTAGGCAAGATACATGGAATACTAGATGTAAGTAAGTGGACTAGGTGAATTCTAGCTTGTGGGTGACACTACCAATTTTATGAGAGATTTTACAAGGGACATAATAATTAGGGAATAAATTTTTATATTAATTAAAATAAATATACTTATATGACTTTAAACACACAAATACTCAATCACCTATGTCAAAATTCTACTCACTAATTTTTTGATATGCTTGTTATTTCATGTGATTCTAGGCCATGGCTAAATTTTATTATAAGATGGTGAGGACCTCATGTTGATGGTTAATGTGTTCGTAAAAAAATAGAACCTTGGAATTGACCTTCAAGGTTAAATTTGTGTATATGGAGTGATATCCATAAAAGTAAGAAAGGGAGACATTTTGGATAAACTATGAACAAAAGTATTATACCACCTTGTGGTAAGTGGCAGCTAATGAACCCACTTTTCCTATTTACTAGAAATAAAAATGAGACACCTTTCTATAAATTTGTTTACTAACTCTATTTATAAATCAAATTTAGGATTATAGGATGAACTAAGATCCAAATGGGTATCCAAAAATGTAAATAATTTAGTCCAAAAATTACTAATAAATATGGGATCTTGATCACATATAATTATCCTTGGAGAACCATGTAATTTTTAAATGGTATTAAAAAAATTAGAAGCTACTGTAATTTCAATAATTTTTTTTGATAGGGAACAAAAATAATCTTAATTGGTGATTCAATACACAACTACCATGATAAAAAATTTACCCTCAGACCATAGTAACCCAATAAGGAAATCCATGGAAACCTCCTCCCAATGCTGGTAGGGGATGGATAAAGGCTATAAAATTCCTAGGATCTTAATGATTCCCCTTTATTTTGTTGACATATCACGATTTATGCCACATATTTTATACATACCCCTTGATTCCTTCCCAAAATAAATATTTATTGATTATATGATATGTTTTCAAAAATCCAAAATTCCCTCTGAGTAGAGAGGCATGAAGTTTCTAAAGAATTTTACATTTGAGAAGAGAATTTTTACATAGATATTATATATATATATATATAATATTTTGTTCCCCTTCCATGTTAATTTTTTAGATTCTTCAAAACCCTTCTAAGGATTCTAAATCAAATCCTTGGTATCACTATCATTCTCCCATTCTAATCTTACTTCCTCTAGAAAATCTACTTGCCACATGGTCATGGCACATAACAATGCCTCAACTGATTCATCTCATTAAGAAAGGAAATATGCCATGATATTATCATTTTTTTTATTATACACTATTTTAAAATCATAGTCTAACATTTTAGTCACCCATTTTTATTGCTCTTCATATGATAATCATTGTTTAAAAAAATATTTGAGTCTTGTAATCACCTAAAAGTGGTATTTTAATTCTATGAGTGCTAATTAAGACTACCTATTGATAGATTATCCCTAGACCAATCATAGATCATATTATCACACTTATCTAGCCTTTGTGTAGGCCATAAACATCCCTAATCAGTCCCAAAGTAGTCCTAGACCTTAATTTCCCAATCCTAGTCCTTCATGCCTAATGTTTTGTCGGCTAGACACTATTGCCATAATAAAGGCACTAGCACCACATGGCATTAATTTACCCAAAATGGAACTAATGTTATTTTTCCCTATATTTTTCCAAATAGATATATTTTCAAAATTAAAACATCATAAGGTTAGCCTAAACATCTTTTATCATCTAAAAAAGAAATAGAATTTTAAATACACACACACACACACACACACACACACACACACATACATACATGAATTCTATCCCTATATCCACTAGATGGAAATTAGATGCAAAATACACATTCAAACATAGAATAAGTTGAGCAAAATTAAGCTTATGAATCCCTATTCTACCCTAATTTTGTATACTGCCATCTACAACATCCCTAAGCTCATATTTCTAGATTTTCAATCTCAAATACATTCAAGGCATTGAAGGACACTATCATACTAGCATCACTTTCACTTACACTAACACTTAGGTGAGGAAAACTACATTGGGATTGATTATTCCTTAGAGTATTGGTATTTAGGAAACTCTCTTCAGAGTGGGGTGTTGAGGATGTCTAACCTACCCTATTAATAAACACACTTTTCAAATCACGCCCTGGTAGTATGAAAGATTAGGGTTTATATAATAAATTAATTATTATAGGCATAATATAGGGTTTCATAACATATGCATTCATGAATATTCCTTAGATATTCATACATAGGTGCATCCAAAATTTTGGGACAGTCCTGCATAGAGTACACTATTGCCAATATCAAGACATTATTGTTAGTTTACCAATAATGTTGGTACTATCTGATTGTGGAAATATTATCTATGAGGGTTTATGACATAGAGCTCTAATTTATGACACTCAAACTAACTTCCATCTCATTTTCTAGCACTAAGATCATTCATATCAGGTGTTTTCTAGCTAAGTCTTTATTTGCATTACTATTTTTAGAAAATTCAAATCTAGTCAATTCTATAAAAAATTAGTGGATGTATTTATTGCATATTATTTCCTTGATTTATTCTATGTAGCTCTTTAATTAAACATAGGATTTACATACACTAAGTCTCAAAAGGTTAAAACATTTGGTGAACTTGACATACTTTGAACATTGCTCAAATCCTCACCATAGATGATCTTAGGATTTGTATCCTTTTTGTGTTTAGGCTCAGATTTTAGTTCAAAAATTTTATATCTATTTTTTTCAATATTTCTGAGATTAAAATTATTTAAAGGTTCAAAATATACAACTTATTTTCCTACTTCCCAAACTACAATGGTAGAATTGAACAACCAATTTGATGAGATCGATAAGAAACAACTACATTATTGTGATGTCCCTTACTTAGGGGCTCATTTCTTCCTACAAATGCTCTGATACCACTGTGATATCCCCTTCAAATAGGGAATATAGAAACACATAAAGCTCTGATCATAGATACAATTTGCAGAATAGATTCAAGTATGCATAAACAAATCACAGATCTTATCATTCATTCAGATGATTACAAAAGATGTCCTTCTAAACTATTACAATTACAGTCCTCTCTTATGCATATAAAATATGAAATACAGTATTGAAAACCTTGACTTTGCAAATATGGGAGTGAAATTTGAATCTGGAAGGGTCTCGGCCTTTCTGTGTCGACACACAGCCACCGTCATCGGTCGATATCTCGCCGACGTCGGTCGTTGTCGGTCGGCTTTCTGCCAACATTGGTCTTCAGTAGACCGATGTCGGTCACTGGAAGCTCTATCTACCGTGGTTGGTGCCTGAACGGATTTGTACGGACTTAGTACGGCCTCTAATTTAGCACAACCTCTCTGTTCTTAACCCCTGATTGCTGAACAACCTGATCTGAAAATATACTATTCTAATACAACAAATCTCTCTCTGTATAATTTATTGAAACAAACATAAACTAAATCAAGAAATACCTGGAAAGCTCTGTGATAAACTTTTGTGTGAAGTTATCTCTCAAATACCTGTAATACTATGATAACTTCTGGGTGAAGCTATCTCTCAAACCTGAAACCTCTGTGATAACTTCTGTATGAAGTTATCTCTCAATTTGGCAATAGATCGGCTGATCTCTCACAACCTCTGAATCACACACAATGAAGAGTTGACGTTCTTCAATGCTAATGGAAATCTGTGATAACTCCTGTATGAAGCTATCTCTCAATTTGGTAATAGATCGGCTGATCTTTCACAACCTCTGAATTGCACACAATGAAGAGTTGACGTTCTCCACTGTAGATGGAATCCTGGAACCCTTGGCTCAGTCTTCACAGAATAATTTCTTTAATATCAAAATCAATAATTAATTCATACCTACAAACTCTCTTCCATGAGAACCTCTTATACCCTTCCAAAGGTGTGCTTGCTAAAATTAGATTTCCTCAAATTAGAACTTGGGGTTCTAAAATTAGAATTCCTCAAATTAGAACTTGGGCTTCTAAAATTAGAATTCCTCAAATTAGAACTTGGGTCTTAAAATTAGACCAATTAATTAATAATTAATAATTAATTAATATCTAATTTAAAATTAGACCAAATAATTAATTAATTAATAATTAATTAATATCTAATTTAAAATTAGACCAAATAATTAATATTTGATTAAATCAATCAAATATTAATATCTCCCTCAATACATGTCGGATCCTAGAACCGTCTGAAGCTGGGGAATCAGGGAGTGATTCTGCACATGACCATATCAAAACAAGGGTGCTCTGCTATATGTCAAATATCCCTAAATAATAGGAGCTCAGGCCCAATGTGTCTGAAATAACCTGAATGAGAGCCAACTATAGGAATTCTGTAAATCAAAGCCAAGCCAATCTCCATCATGACCCTCTATCCATCCAATCAGCCTACAAAGGTCACATAATAGGCTAATCATCAAGCATGTCAATGTCCACGAAAAAAGGGGACATGACAAATATTTTGTGTCTAAACATTTGGATATGCAATATGAACTCATCACTATTATTAAATAAATCCAAAAATTAAAAATGGCCAATACTCATACCCCCAAGCTAATAACATTATTACACTTATAGTGGGGCCAACTCAGCTAGTACAACCAAAAAAATTAATTTAATAACCTTCAATGATAGCTACACCTCTTGTGACTAGTTACTCTACTATATATGTAAAATCCCTTATGCATGAGGTTAATGCTTTGTAAGCTAAGGTGTTGCATCTTGATAAGGGATCTCACTAGGATATCACATGCCTTGGATTCTAATTTTATCTTACATACACCTTTGGCACACCACATAGTGGCAACTCCCTTACAATCCAAAATTTTGGCACCTAAACTTACATTATATGATATTAAGGGTGACCCATAGAACCATATATGAGATTTTCACATAGTGTTTTTTGACTGTGTCCAATTATTGTCTTCTCATAAAGTTGTTACCATGTATTTTAAACAATTATGAATTATAGTGGTTTAATGACTTTCCAAATCAGTCTATCACAACATTCAATCCTTTGGTAGACATGTTTTTAGAACACTTCTCCATAAATATTAGTGACAAGATCTCATATGATCAAATTACATAGTTGAGACAAAATTCAAATGAACCTACTACAAAGTCAATGTTATGATACATGATTATATTAGCTAAATTGACTAGCCCCATGCAAAAAAAAGAGCTTTAAGACATCCTAAAACAAAGTCTTCTACTACCATTACACAAAGATATCTTTAAAAAGTTTCCAACATTCACAAATCTATGCCACATAGTAGAAAAAAGAGAGGTCAAACTTCTATCAATGGGTAAAATAAAATATACAAATGGATCAAAATCAATTTCTAAGAGTTCAAATCAGCCTCCTTAGAAGGTAAGGGCCACCAAGAATAAGGGTGATTAAAATTCCAAAGTTAACACAACTTCAAAGCCATCTCCTTGCTTGGTTTTATCATGTCCACCATGCAAAGTGTTCATAAACCTTCCAGCATTACCAGCATGGGTTTTATATCATCTTTTGGAATGCAATGTCATATCTCTACCTCCCATCAAATAGGTTGATATGACATGTCCTCTTTCAAAGAGATATGATTCTAATGCATTCTATGAGTATCATAGGGAACCAAGACATAAAAAAAATATATGCATAATCGTAAAACATAAGATATAATATTTGATTGAGGATAACATTATCAATGTGGGTACACCCATAGAGGCACCCAAAGTATATCAAATGGAAGTTAAGGAATTAAATATATTCTCAAATCTATTTCTAAAGCACATATTGTATGAGGCAGGGAGTACTTCAGGTGTTCACTACATATATCAAGCATACCACCACTATATTCATATCACACTATTATAGAGGAACACACCCATTACACAATATCATCAGTAAGTACCAAAATAAAGTTCTAGATAGAAAACTCATCACCTTCTAAAATCAGGAGATTATTGATGATGATAAATATTTAAACACACTCTTTGTATGAGCCTATATAGATCATCATCATATCCCAAGTGTTATTGTTGACAATAAGTCCAACATTAGCATGTGTACTATGATACTTATACAAAATTTAGGGTATTCATAGTAGGATATATCCCCTATAGACACAATTATTAGTGGTTTTAGTGGTCATTCTCATATATCCATTGATGAGATTGTGCTTCCATTACAAGTTAGACCAACACATGTAGTTGCTTGGTTCTTAGTAGTACATAGTACAAGCATGTTTGATATTTTATTAGGTAGGCCATGCATATAATAAATACAAGGTATCCCATCAAAGGTGCATAAATTATTAAAATATATACATGAAAATGAAGTGGTTAAATTTAAAAGTCTTTCATATGACTATCTTATACATATTCTACAGCTAATTACAACACAATTATCATTTATAGTTATAACACAGTTACTAGATATAGCATAGTTATCAGTTATAACTCAAAGCATGGTTCTTATTGATACACCATATATTTTAAGAGAGCCACCAATGTAAGTGAGGTCTACTCCTACAATATCTACACGTACACATACTCTCTCATGGAGAGAATTATTAGAGAGACCCCTGCATTAGAGATATGTTATAGATTCTAGAGGGACATCTTCCACTCACTTTTTACCAAGATCAATATTATTAGGTTCTCGGTGTTCTCATCATAAGGAACCTATATCACCTAAAACTAATTTTACCAGGTGGATTTTTAAGACTCATGTAGTTCACAGAACACCATAGTCAGTACCACAGATTCCTATCACCACTACACAAGTAGATACAAATAAATATATATCACTCAATATAATATATTATGGGACCATAATTACCCTTTCACATAGAATACATGATCACAATTTCCCTATTTGACACAGATCATAGTGATAGTGAGTCTCCCATGAGACTCATTGGTTAGTATGGTTTCTCTCTCTTATTCTACATATTTTCCTCATCTTTTTCTTTTTTTACATAGTTCATTTTCATGTTCCTGGTACATAGCTTATTTCCAAAAAAATATAAAAACAATATAACATGTAAAAAACATAAAAATATTAAAATATCACTTAGAAAACAAAAAATTAAAGATTATATGCATTTTTATGTTTACACTTCTTATATTTTATATACACTACATATGCTATCTATCTTAGTATAGTTAGGTTTATCATACATATGTGATTCACTTGTTCTTGTTGATTTCTTGTAAATTGATTAAAAGACTCAAGTCCATTACAGCAATCTAGACTTGTTATTATCTACCCACTAGGGCCATATACATCAATAAATGGGTCTTCACTTGACACATTGACCCACTTGGGGGCATCCTAAGCACATTTTTGATTACCAGGTTATATCCTTATATAATCTACATCCCAATTTTATCATTGTTATTTCTTGATATTGATCATTTCTACTCTTAGATTTTTCTAGATATTACTACTTTTATACTCATCATATGTACCCACTAGATCTTACATAGATTTCTAGTACATATCCATGTGTGATTTCATTTCTATCTTACTTAGTTTAGACTTGATTATAGTTATATGTTTCTTCTATTCAAGGGAATTTTAATATGCCATTATTACTTGAATTTACACCACTTCTATTTATAGTATGTATTATTTGGGCATATGCCCATATCCTTATGTGTACTTTCTTGATTATGTATTAAAAAATTAGAACATGTACTTCTATGTGCATCTAATCCAACTTGCTTATTTCTTATTTATGTGGACATTTATAAATGTCCTTGTATGTCTTATTTTCTTAGATTTAGTGACATGTGACCATGTCTTCTGTATTATGGCCCTTTGGCCTAGTTTGTGTGCCTCATGTGTTTTATATGTATGCTTTATTGTATGCATCATGACCATGACACTTGTATTTTCTTGTTACACAAACTACTTTCAATTCCATAAGGGACACCATGAATCTAACCTTCCTACTTGAGTGTTGTGATGGACATCATGCCCCACTCCCCCTAGGTAGGTACCTAGTTTTACTCAGATTTATTGTTACATATATTGATTACATTTATCTTGACACCCTTGTGAATGATATACATCTTAAATTCCATATTTATGTTCATATTTTCTTGCATTTTGATGTTATGTATGCACATTATATTAAATAATTATGCAATTATCATATATGCTTTGACTAACACACATTTTATAGAGATTTTTATTTTGAGGATAGTTCTTTTATAGGTTAAAAACTCCCTTCAAAAGAGGGGTAATTAATAGGGTTTTGTCCCAAATATCAAGCTCATATTTTTAAATAGATAGGCTCAATTACATAAAATCAAACATAGGTAAACATAATGGGAAAATAGTAACCCAAAAAGAAGTATAGTTTCATAAAATTTAGACCAAAAGGATACTAGTACCCAAAATTGGGATAATATCACCACATGGAACTACTATCCAATATATGGTTCTACTGTCTAGTAGCCTTAATTTCATAAAAACGTATATTGGATAAAACAACACAATAGGTAAAATATAGGTTTGCATAAATTTAGTTACAATTTTATCGATTATACTAAGTTTTTCTTAGATTCATACTAGTTTATATCATGTTCATAATACTTTGCTCAGATAGGGGGAATCATGTATGACATAACCATTACCATATTTAATTTAGATACCCAAATATAATTTATTATAACTCAATCCATAATCCATATACTTAGATATCATATTTGGGGGCATGTGTGTGACACATTATTTTTGTATGATCACTTACACACTAGCTAATTATATGAAATGAAAAATTCCATGTCATTATCTATGGTGTATACACATAACATCATATTATAGGTTGCACACTTGTGTCATGCCTTACTCCATATTTAGTGGTTGGCATTCTCAAGTGTCCTGGAGCCACCTAATATATCTAAGTGGTTGCAGAGCTGACATACATAGTTAGATATACTCAGTTAGACATTTATAATACATCACACAATTTAGTTTCATATGCATCTAATAAATATGGGTGGAAAATGATGGATTCATATCCTATTTAAGTTATTTATCCACCCACATGAATGGGTTAGATACACTAGTGGTCTAATCTAATCTACTTATAGGTCATGATCTAACAAGCAGGGGTGGGCAATCATGGATTCAAAACTAGATTGAGTTGTTCAACCACACACACATGTGGATTGAAAAATCTATCAACTTAATTCAATCTATTAACTAATTGGTCACTATATACACACACATAGAGGTTATCACTAGGTCCATGCATTTAGTTCATGTACTTACTAAGGTGTATTCATTCCTTTCCTCTTTACTATCTCTTTATTCAGTTTTACTTCTTTACTTAGTTTAGTCTTTTAATTTTGATATATCTTAAGTAAGGAATCATTTATTAAATTTTAAATTGTAGGATATACATTGGAGAATTCTTCACATACTCACACCTAGCTTCACATATTCAAAATCAGCTTCATGGGCTTCACTTCATAGGTAAGTCTAGGTTTGCTTGTTTTCCCTTTATCCTAGTCAATTCACTTTGTTACATTTTTAGAATAAAGTGAGGGGGTATTTAATAACCCAAAAGTGGTATCTTAGATTTAGGAGTGCTAATTGAGACTACATATCCCTAACTTAGCCATAGACCTATCATAAATCCTATTATCACAGTTATATAGCCTTCATGTGAGCCATAGACATCCCTAGTTAGCCATAAAGCAATCCTAGACCCTCATTTCCCAATCTTGGCCCTTCATGCCTAGTGTTTTGCTAAATGGACCCTAGCACCATAATAAGGACACTATTTCTACATGGTGCTAGTGTCTCAAAATGGTACTAATGTCATCTACCCTAAATTGTTTTGAATGGATATCTTTTCAAAACTAAATCCTTCTAAGGTTAGCTTAGACATATTTTATAATCTACATAAGAAACAAAATAATATATATACATAACTTTTAGACCTTTATCCACTAGATGGAAATTAGATACAAAATGCACATTCAAACACAAAAAAAGTTGAGAAAGCTTAAGGTTATGAATCCTTATTCTTCCATACTTCTGTATACTACCATCTATAGTAGACCTAAGCTCAGATTTGTAGATTTATAGTCTTAAGAACATTCAAGGAATTCAAGGCTCCTATCATACTAGCATCACCTACACTTACACTAACACTTAGGTGGGGTGAACTAGAGGTTAATTTATATAAGTTCCTAAATGAATCTGAAACTTGTACCATTTTGAAGGTGTCATTGAAAGCTTTTTGATGGTATGCAGAACTCTAAAAATAAAGCTCATTTTCTCCTTATGTAGCTAGTCAATGTACTAGCCAAAATAATTCAACAAGTAGTCAAAGCTAGTCAAATATAAAAATTGACCATCATGTAACATTTTTAATTTAGTTCCATTATGTAGATCTCATTGAGAGATTTTTAGGACATTTTATGGTTCAATAAATGGAGTCTGTATGTGTAAGTTATGACCAGTCAAAGTTATGATCAAATCCAATGATGTGGCAATAAAGTGACGTGGAAACATGGCTCAACCAAGTCATTAATATTTTTAAATTCCACCTTATTAAAAGGGGATAAACATAAACCATCATAAATTATGGAATAATTATCACCCCATATTTTTAAATGTGATGGATAATCTAAAATCCCATAAAAAATGAGTATGGGATAATTATAAAATTTATTAAAATAGATTGTGGATAATCATCCCAATTAGAAAAAGTGGACCTCTCACAAGTATATAAAAGGGTGAGGGGTTATTTTTAAATCATTTGGAATTTTAATTGTAATTCAATGAACTCATTCCAAAGTCTCAAAGCTCTCATGGTAGAGCTAGAGCTAAAGAGCCAGAGTTGAGAACCAAAGCCAAAGAGTTGAGAGCTGAGAACCAGAGCCAAAGATGATTCCATACATATGTTGAGTGTCTATATTTTAGGTCACTTGATGCCATTTTCAATGCCTCAAAGTGAAGCTTTGAAGATTGTGTAATGGCCAATATAGAGACTAGTTTGCATATATCTTATGTTTTGAAGGACTTAGAGAGATTTTCACTTCTTGATGTAAACTAAGGAAATGTCCTAGACTCCAAGAAAATTTCAACAGTATGTTGAAAAACCTATGAAATTTTTTTAAAATCTAATTTTAAAGTCCATTTTCAATATTTTTGGTAGAAAACCCATATGATTACGAGATTGCATTGATGATAGTAAGGTGGAAGGTCTGTCTGGGGGTTTTAGTACTTTTTAAAAGTCTATTGGCACTTTGTACGTAGTCTTAGAGTATCCATTTGAAAATTGTGATGGTTTTCCATGTAATCACTTTTTATTAAAATGGATTGGTTTGTATTATAAGTGAACCTAGAGATGTAGGCATTGCCAAACTTTGTTATCAAGTGCTTATCATGAGTTGATTATATTTGTGAATTATTTTTCCACATTTTGATTAATATTGTTTATTAATCACTATTGAATGCATAATTAGTCAACTATGACATTTTAATAAAAAATTGAGAACTTTGAGGTTTGAATAAATATGTATTAA
This sequence comes from Torreya grandis, assembly GCA_037957365.1. Classification (NCBI taxonomy): domain Eukaryota; kingdom Viridiplantae; phylum Streptophyta; class Pinopsida; order Cupressales; family Taxaceae; genus Torreya; species Torreya grandis. The sequence goes on from JARHVA010002926.1 coordinate 59,317, forward strand.
AAAGTTCAAATTCAGTTTCATTTCCTTGAAGGTTTTAGGAAATTATGTGATTTGACTAAAGGATCCAAGGTAAAAAAATTTCACACAAATGAGTGCCAATTTATGGATCATGGGGATAACTACAATGATCTTGTTCCCTCTTTAGATTATTGGTATGTGCTCAACTCTCTTTATAGTGAGGTGTTGAGGATGTCCAACCTACCCTACTAATAAACACACTTTTAAGATCATGTCCTAGTTGTATGGAGGATTAAGGTTTGTACAATAAATCAATTATTATAAGAAAAATATAAGGTTCTAAAACTCATGCATGCAGGAATAGACCCTAGAGGTCTAGACATAGGTACACCTAAAAGTTTAGAATAGTCCTACATAGAGGAAACTACTACTAATATCAGGACACTACCACCCATTTTCCAATAATTATGCTACTATACAATTCTAGTGCTACTATCTAGGAGGGGTTTTGACAAAGGATATTTTTCATGACACTCAGAACAACTTCCATCTCAATTTACAACACTTAGATCATTTTTATCAGGTTTTTTCTAGCTAAGTCTTTATTTGCACTATTTATTAGTATTTGTGGAAAAGTCAAAGCAAGTCAATTTTATAACAAATCAATGGTTGTATTTGTTGCATATTTTTTAAACTAATTTAGTCTACTCATCTCTTTAATCAAACACAATATTTACATACACTTAGTTTCAAATGGTTAAAATAAGGCTATCATGACCAATATTTACCTAAAAGTGACAACCCATCATATAAGGTATCTATTGCTTGATTGCATGGATAATAGATATCATCTCTTTCTCATAGATTGGTTTGAGAAAAAAATTTCCCTTTAGTTGTTAACTTTATAATTCTATTGGTCTACCTTATTTCATATGTACAACCCCTATGCCATATATTTATGCATCACATTCCACCACAAAAGTTTTTAAAAAATTAGGAGTATCCAAAATTAGAGTTGTGAACATAGCCATTTTCAATTGTTTAAATGCCTTGGTAACTAAATAAAACCATTAAAAGGAGTCCATCAACAAAGTGGTGAGTGGGCTTGCAATGATACCTTAATTTTTGACATACCTATGATAGTCACCATTTATCCCAAGAAATACTTGAAGGTTATTGAGGGTCTTAGAAACCTGCCACTCCATCATCACTTGGATTTTTTTAGGATCAACTTGCAATCCTTAATGTGAAAAAATATGACCCAATTAATCCATGTCTTGGACACCAAAATCACATTTGGAAGATTTGACATAAATTTTATGTTTTTATAGAAATAAAAGTACATGTTTCACATGATTCAAATGGTCTTCCAAATTTTATTTGTAGATGAGGATATCATCAAAAAACACTAATATAAACAATCTAAAATATGTCCTAAAACTACTATTCATCAAACTCTAAAATGTGTATGGTGCATTTGTGAGGGCAAAAGGCATGACCATAAATTCATAATGGTATTCATGAGTTCTAAAAGTATTTTTAGGTATGCTCTCATTATAGATTAAAATTTGATGATACCCATAGTGAAGGTCTAACTTGGTAAAATAAACATCACCATGTAATTCATCTAGAAAATCATCAATTACTTGAATAGATAAATTATCTTTGATGGTGTATTTAATGATTTATATATAGTTTGGCACATCCTCTATGTTTCATCCTTTTTTGACACCATGATGACATGGGAGGAATATTCACTTTGACTATGTTGTATGATTCTTGCCTCCAACATCTCATGTGCCATATTTTCAATTTCACTCTTTTGGGCATAGGGACACATCTAATTTTGGGTGGTGTAATTATATGAATAACCTTAATAACATGATCATATTCACATCTTGGAGGAAGTCCTTTTGACATGTCACCAAAATTAACATAATGGTCATCTAACAGACTTTACAAATCAGGATGTGTATACTCCTTGGTTATTTGAACCTCTATAGAAAATAAGTGTGCCATAAATATCTCATCACCTTTTCTAATAATCTTCATCATTTGATGAGAACTAACCAATTGTCGAGATTTATCCCATAATACATTTAGTTCAAGGATTTTGCCATCTAAATGGGACCTCATGAATAGTTCCTAGAAATTCATCTCAATAGTGCCTAAAGTGATGAACCACTACACTCAAAAAATAATGTTACATCTTCCCATAGGAATAAAAAATATAGGGTAATCTAAAAATTAGTATCCCATAACAATATTAATATTATGGAAGTTTACAAAATAGTTGATTGTACCACCACCTATAATCATGACCTAAAATTTAAAGCTAGGTAAATGAAATAATTCAAATGAGTAACCAACTTACTATTGATGAATTTACGTGTACTCCCAAAGTTAATTAATGTAGTCACCTTTTGTTTCTTTAATAAACCCACCACCTTAAGATTTGGAGGATTACTAATGCCTAAAAGTACATGATAAGAAATAGTAGGTTAAGAATCTTTAGATTCACCCTTAGGTTATTCAAATCCTACCCTTGAAGCCTCATCATCTACTTCTTCCTCATTGTAACCTTAAACGTAAACTAAATTATTTTTAGCACATCAATGTCCTTTACTCCATATGTTATCATATCCAAAACACATAACTTTTGTAGGCTTTTCTTCAATTTGATGAGGGGTCAATCTATTAGGTTATGGAAATGATGGTGTTGGGAAAGTATTTTCATAAATATTTGTGAAAGGTATTAGTCTGATCATCTCTTTTTCCTTATTCATGCATTCCCTTGGTATGGATTTAGATATATTATTGTTATGAAACATGCAAACCTCAAATTGGATTTTATCTATGAGGCCACCCCAAAGTAGGTTAGTTATATTTTCCTCATTGATGTTGGCCACACATAAAGAGAGATTATAAAATTGATGAATGTAATCATTTACATTTTTGGTTTAGCACATCTTGTCTAGCTAGAAAAAGTATATTTTGGAGACATTATTGTGATAGTGGAGATATAACTCATTATAAAATACTAACCATGAAATTGAGACACCCTTCTTTTTATTTTAAGAAAACAACCAATGATACTAAATTAAATGCTCAAGTTATAGATACATAAAGGCCATGACCACCTTTTTCTAATGGGAGTCTAATGTATATCAAATAAATTTTCAATTTGAGTAAGCCATGTGAGTATATTCTTACCATCAACTTACACAATTCCAATTTTGGTAACATTAGCTTCATCCCTAGATTGGTGCTAGAATTATCTGGATTGGGAGACCCAAACCGAAGTGGTAGAGAGTTATTTTTCAAATGCTAAACTACAATCTTGTCTATTTTTCTAAGTTAATTGTTAAGATTTATCCTTGAATCTATTCATCTCCCCTCTCATACCCATGACTTCCCCTTGAACTTAATGGAGATCATCTTTATACACCATGATATGTATTTTTGATTGAAGGTGTTGAAAACCATTGAAATACTTAGATCTAAAGATTTAGACTTTATGTCATCTGAACAAGGATTTTTAGGCATTCTCTCCCTTTCCCACATCCATGAGTTATATGCTCAACCATGCACAAAACCTAGGAGGGTTAAAACCCTAAAAATAAATGTATCACCAAATGATACCATTATGTTTACCTCACCATGATGAAACCAATGACTAATAATGTGTACAATGGTGACAAAATTAGCTTGAAAATTGTACTAGTAAAATATACCATTGCAATTGTCTCATTAGATGAATCCAATGACCGATAATTTTCACAAGGTTAATTTATATTTATATTTATATTATTTATATTTTTCCATTTTTTGTAAGAAAAATCCATGAATAAAACTATGGTGACTAAAAAATTCAATTCTCTCTAGATCACAAGTTATGTTTGTTCAACCTTTTAGTGCTTAATAAGATAGATCCCAAAAAAATCATACCACAAAAGCTTTCCCAATTAAAATCTATAATAACACTTGAAATGAAGTTACTTAGATGATTCACAACAATATAATAATTTATCATAGAATTAGATACCACCTATAATGAAGTTAATTAGATGATTCACAATAATATGATAATATATCATCAAATTAAGAATAAAATAAGTAAATCCACAAAAATAATTGGTGAAAGAGAAAAATACTTGAATATTATTATAAATCCACTTAAATGGGGAAGCCTCTAAAATAACATCGTAAGAACATAATACGTAATATGATCCAGAAGACTAACTACTACCTCCTATATATAGTTTACTTGGCCATGGTTATTCCATAGGCTAACCTAATAAGAACATAGAAAAATGTAAAAAGAATATAAAATAGGTACTTATACCATAACTCAACCACACATATCCATATACATGACATAGTATAAGGGTTTAATAAATATTGAGGTAATTAAGTAGTTATGTGAGGGAGATCTAAAGTTTTAATTTTCAAACTGATCTCATCAAGCTCATCATTATCAAAATCTAAGATATTAAGAAATATATTTCCCACAAGTTTAGGGTGATAAATATAACCTATATTATATTTCATAACATAATTAAATCATTGAAATTTATGAAAAATAATTCTAGGTAAAGCTTCAAGGGTGGGTATTCTGAAAAAAACACATTCCTAAAATTATTAAAAATTATAGGGGTTTGTGTCTCCTTGAATATTATAGATAACACCATTATAAGTAAATTTGACACATTGGATGTTTACAAGGATATAACTCTCATGCAATGTATCCAAGGTCAATGAGTATAATGTTATACAATGACTCAATATTTAATATCATGACCTTAATACATACTTTAATAAGAGGAACCATGATAAACAAGCCAAATAAAATTAATTAGAGGCATCTTTCTTCTATCATAGCCTTTAAATGTACTTTGGGTTGATTTATGATTACATATAGAGTACCCAAGTTTTTAAATAAAATGGAGGAAACACAAGTGATAGAACCTTCATCAATTATATCATCCACGAATGGGATATCACCAACTTAGACATTAATGAATAATGAAGGATCATCCATAAGAATTAATATTTAGTCATGAATCATTTAATCAATAGGAACTTTGAGAAAGAGATAAGTATCTATAGATTCATCAATGTGTATAGACATTTCATTACATTGGTGAATAATACTATCTTCAGACTAAAAAAAAGTGGATTCTTACCCCATAGGTGGAAGTTTAGGGATGTTTATTTATAATAAGAGTTTCATTAAATTATTATGATGATGATGGGAAATATTCATGAGATATAAAAAATGAATCCAAGATGGAAGATGAGAAATTTATATGATAGGATCCCATTCAACATATTTGGTTATAACTATATCAGGTAGAGGTGCCTAATATTGAAGAAAGACCATTGAAGGGGGAGCATAAACATGTTTAAATTTATGGTGATAATGATTATTTTATTGGTATTTATCTAATAAGGTTTATCCAAGTGTGTAATATTAGGTGGAATTAGGTAATGCCATTGGTTCTTTTAAATATTTAGATGTTGTAGGTGATGAATAAAACATTTAAGTAGATTGATTTGTGGTTTTCAAGGTGGGAAATTAATAGAGAGGATAATTTGATGATAAGTGAGGAAAAAAAGTTATATCAATTGAATGAGAATGAGTACTGAAATTGTCATTTAATTGAACACATTTTGGATAGTTTATGAAAGAGTAAGTTATGTTATTAGAGTTTTTGGAATTATTTTCATGCTCAAGTTATATGAAATGAGATGGATAAGTGTCTTGAAAAGTATGAAAGGTTGGTAAATTATTATAGTTGTAATGTGGATAAGGATCAATGTAAGATAATACTATCCTCATATTTTTCATATTGACAACATTATCATCATTGATGATAAAATTAGGGTCAACATGGTTTTGACAACATTCGAAGTGGGAGGTTGATTAGTACTTGATTTATGATTATGAAGGGGATCCTTTTAAATAATAAGATGAAAATTAGCTTGGTTAATGGAATCATGGTTAAGTTTAATTTCATGAGCCTTATATGCCACTTCATAAGATTTTTTTGGGATCATGAATTAATGTTTCAAAATGAAAATTAGGGCTAAGCAAATACTCAAGAGCAAAATTTATAAGTTGGTGACAAGTCTCATGAAAATGGCCCAAACTTGGATGATATCAAAAAAAATTCATGGATCATACCAATGTTTGCTAGGGTGAGTAGGGTCAAGATCTCATGGTGAAGGCATAGGAGACACTTTTGAATTTCTTCAACGGAAAGTGGTTTGTGATAAACTACATTATTCACTTGAGAATATTTAAAAATAGGTTGTTGTAAAGTATTGATTGAAAGCGGTTGTGAAAAAGTAGTGTAATTGGAACCAGTTGTGAGGATAGTGGAATAATTTTTATGGAATCATAGATATCCATAACACTATAATTAGTATCATGCCATTTCTTATATTTCATAAGCACTCAAGGTTTGGTTGGAGGGTGGGAAGGCTTAAATTAACTTATGATAAAATATTTGCATTTGACTTGCTCTAGGGATTATTCCAAAGAATTTGGAGAGAGATTTATAAAATGTTAATGAAATTTAGGATGAAGAGCATTAGTGAACAAGTGTAAGGGATTTTTTTATGACATGTTATGTTAAACTTTATTGGATAAGGATTTCCATACTTTAATGAACACTTAGGTTGTTTCATATTCTGATTATTTACAATTGATAAAGTGAGATAATCTATTATCAGGAATATTGTTCATTTTTAATTCATGTACTAATGAATTAACTAAGTCTTATAAACAAGATATAGTATGAGACTTTTTCTTTTATACAAATTAAAAGCATTATTTGAAAAGTTTTTAGCTAAGAGCCTAGGGGTGACAAATTTATTGAGTTTAATTAAATATTTATACAAGTTTATGAAAGATTTAAAATACAATGAAAGATCAGTGGATCCATTATAGGTGATATTAGGAACAATACCACCTATGTCAATATTTATAATTTGAGGAACTAATGTTTAATTTTTTAAGTGTTTGATATATTTTTAAAGAGGTTTGGTTGAGGTATAAGATTACATTGTGCATATCTAAGTGGGGGGGGGGGGGGTGCATATCTAAGGTAATTAGGCTAAGAGAAAAGAGGTTGATACAAGAAACCATGTAAACCACCTACTAAACTAGGTTGACCAGGGTCAATGTAGTTCAGAATACAAGAAACTAGAAACATATTAAGTCATCTAGGGTTAAATTAGTTATCAAATAAGGTATAAAAATAGTACGAAATTATACTAAGTCAACATGGGTCGATCTAGTTACATAGGAAGGTATAAATAAAAAATACTAGGTAGATCAAGGTTGACTTAGTTGAATATAGAAAATTTTGATAGTAAAATAGAAGTATATTGGTTGACTTGGGTCAATATAGTTAGATAGGAAGGGAAAGACCATATAATACTAGGTTGAGCATGGTTAACTTAATTAGACCTAGAAAATTTTGAGAGTAAAATAGAAGTCTATTGGGTCAACCTAGGTTTATCTAGTTACACATGAAGGCATAAAAAGAATAAGACTAGGTCAAACTTGGTTGACTTAGTTGGATCTATAATTTTTTTACAATAAACTAGAAGTATACTAGGTTTACCTAGGTTAATATACTTACACAAGAAGGTAGGAACAAAAAAATACTAGGTCAAGTCTAGTCGACTTAGTTAGATCTAGTAAATTTTGATAGTAAACTATATGTCTACTAGGTTGACTTGGGTCAATCTAGTTACATAAGAAGGAAGAAATAGAAAAAATAGGTCAAGACTAGTTGACTTGGTCTGACTTAATAAATTTTGATATTAAACTAGATGATGTAGTTTTGAAAACAGATGTAAATAAGATAAAATATAGAAGAATGAGTTGAGCCTGGTCGACTTAGTTTGTTCACACATAGTCAACTAAGTCAACACTGGTCAATATAGTTAAAACACAACATAAAATTATACCAGTTATCGATAATACATTTTTTAATATTAAATAGAATATAAATAAACACATAAAAGTGATTTTTTAAGCTACTATTACTAACTAATAATCTAAAAATAAGATCAAGATGTACTAAAATGATTTGAATAATTTTTAGGCACTCAAATATACTGGTCTATTTATTGGAACTGTCATCCTGATATTTTATAGAACTAATTATGGATTAAGTATCATTAACATAGCCATAAAATCCTAATTTTAAGTGTAAACTAAGAGTAAATTTCTAACACTAACTGCTAACTAGTTCACTACATAATCAGAAGGATGGATGGTTTCTTATGGTTCAGTCAAAAGGAGAATCTTAGGCATTTCCTAAACACTTTGAGGTATGTGGAAATTTAAGTTTTTGTTTAGATTTATACTATGTTTATGATTATTATGGGAATCCCCTCATTTCATGATATACATAAACAACAGATTAGGACCACAAGTAGAGTATTACATAACCTTTTACAATGGCAACTAGGTATTTTTAGAACTAGTGGCACGTAGTTACTATATCTAATTAAGTCAACTAGGCTAAACCTATTCAAATTAGTTAGATCTAGTAAATTTTGATAGTAAATTGGAAGTCTAATAGGTTGACCTAGGTCAATATAGTCACATAGGAAGGAAGAAATAGATAAAATCTATGTCAAACTTGGTTGACTTAGTTGGACCTAGTAAATTTTGATAGTAAACTAGATGATGTAGTTTGGAAAGTAGAGGTAATTAAGATAAAATATGGAAGAGTGATTTGAGATTGGTTGACTTAGTTTATTCACACACAGTCATCTAGGTTAACACTAGTCAATCTAGTTAAAACACATAACATAAAATTGTATTAACGTCAGATAATACATTTTTTAGTATGAAGGAGAATAGAAAGAAACAAGTAAAAGTGATTTTTTAAAACTAATATTATTAAATAATAATCCAAAAATAAGATCAATGATAGTACTAAAAGGATTTGACTAAATTTTAGGCACTCAATGATACTTGTTGTTTATTGGATAGTGTCAACTCGATATTATACAACACTAATTATGGATTAAGTATCATTACCATATCCATCAAAACCTAGTTTCAAGGGTAAGTTGAGAGTATATTTATATCACTAATGGCTAATTGGTGCACTACATGATCATAAGGATGGATGGCTTCTTATGGTTCAATAAAAGGAGAATCTTAGTCATTTCCTAAATATTATGAGGTACATGGAAACTAATGTTTGTGTTTAGTTTTGTACTATGTTTATGAGTATTATGTAAATCCCCTCATGCCACAATATACATAAATAATTTACTAGGACCTTAAACAAAGTATCACATAGCCCTTCATAATGGTAGCTAACTATTTTTAGAATTAGTGGCACATAGTTTCTAGGTAAATGAAGACAAAGTGAAAAATATAGGTGATATTCAAGTATTGAAAATAAATTTTAAATTTTTTGAATGTAAATAAATTACTCTAAAAAATAAATTACATCATCTTGCTTATGTGGAAAGTATAACACACATAATAAGGTTGGCTAGTGTCGATCTAGTTGAACAAACATAATAGAACATGGTTGATGTTAGTTGGCATAATCATTTATAAAAAAAGGTTTAAATAAACTTGGTCATCCATCATCAACTTAGTTTAATGGTAAGATAATAAGACATAAAATTAAGTCATTCAGGGTTGACTTAATTGATTGTTTATTATGATTTTGACAAAATTGACAAATAAAAAAACAAGAGTGAAAAATGGAATACTGAGTGTTTAACTAGAAAAAATAAATGCAAAAATTAATTAACTATTTTATTGATCTAACCAAAAAATCATAAAATGGAAACTAATTCATGCTAGGATAATCTAGCTAGTTACAAAGAAATTGAGAAATATGAGTAGGTCAACCATGATCGACTTAGTTGGTTGACTATGAATGTTGTAGATCTAAATGATGAAATTTGGTCATCATACATAATTAAGCTTAATAAAAAAACATAGTTAACAATAGATCATTTAGGATTTATTTATTCATACATAGGAAAAAAGATTACACATATCCACCATGGTTAACTTACCCTGCAAAAGTTAAACATTGAAAATAATGAAATAATTCTACGGCAACATGCATTGACCTAATTAACTAAAACCAACAACTAAAAATTTTAGAAAATAAACTAGTTCAACCTGTGTCAACCTAGTTAACTAAATATGAAAATACAAAATGTAGCTAGATCAACCTATGTTGACCTAATTTCCTATAGATAAAAACTAGGAAGCAAAAAATAGAACTAGGGCGATCAACATTAATGTGATTACCTATAGATGATAAACTACAATTCAATGGTTAGATTCATAGTGGATTCACCATAATATATGTAATAATTTAAGATATATCTACAAATTATCTTACTTAGTAAATCTTAGTTCAGATAAGGTAATCTACTAACATCTATTGTGATACTTTTTATATCGAAAGCATGACCAAATTGGATCTACTAAACCTAACTAAAGGAACACTTATCACACAAAACTAAAGGAAAGGCTTTCAAAACCTCCAAGAAAATAATATTATGAAATAAACTTATCTATGTATTTTAATTTATAAAATTAAATCTAATATAGTGTCATCAAAATTTATAACACAAATGGGGATGGTTTAAAACAACAAAACAAGCAAGGGATCATGGTAGGCAAATGGGGTCTTAGATCAACTAAAGTGGAAGATAGCAAGCCTAGAAAATGCTATAGATATACTAAGTTTAATTGTATAGGTAATATAATCAAGGAGACATGCATTCAAACCTATCACTTTTTGAACTATATAACTATCAAATGAAATGAAAAAAGTTCGAGATACTTACCTTGGAACAAATGTGTGTCTCTCAATCTCCCCCTCAGCCTATGGTGTTTTACAAGAAATTGTTGTAGATATCTAAGGATCACACTATAGTTTAGATCAACTCTAAGCTAAAATATATCCTACTTGCATCAAATAATTCCCATAAGATAAGTTATCTTTCCTCTACGGCAAAATCTAAACAATGACTCCTTCAAATGGAGATGTAGTAGCATTATGAGCTATAATAATGCAAAAATAAATGTTCATCTCCATTAGATTGAACTAAAGATTGAATTTATAGAAATTACCTTATATAATTTTATCCAAAAAGGTTTTCCTATCACAATCAAATTTTTAAAGAATTTGTTCAGTCTCAAACTAGGTCGGCCTAGACCAACCTAGTTATGTAATGTGTGTCATAAATTTCACAACTGGGTCAACCAAGGCCAACCTTGTAGGAAAAACGTTTTTTTCCTTAGTTAGGTGTTATTGATAGGATAATTTATTTATGATTTGTATAAAAAATATTTTTAACGGGTTTAGGTATGATATAATTAACTAACAATCTTACAAATCACTAATGGTTTGCCCACTCCTTTCTTGGTGCACACTTTAAGACATGCACTCAGAGAGATTGAAAATTGATAGGTTTTTACAAGAAATAAGCCATCAGTAAATGATAAAGTCTAAAAATATTGTGTATAAAAATGACACTAAAAAATACATAGGTGTTTTTATTACTCAACATGATGTTAATCATGAATAAATACCTATAGGCTACATGATTAAAGTCTTGAAATATCTTGAAACTATATATCCTATAATTAAAAAAAATGTTGTTTCATTAATCTAATCTAAAACTATATTTAGATATCCTTTAAAGTCAAAAAAATTTATTGTTCCTTTAAATGTGCTTGATTTTGTTATCTTTTAAAGCAACCAACTATTCAAGGAAACCTAAAAATATTGTAAATCACCAATGGTTTTCCCACCTCTTTTCGAGTGTAGCCTTTAAGGTGTGCACTCATATTTATTAAAAATTGACAAGTTATTGCAAGAGAGAAATTTTTAATAAATGATAAAGTCTAATAATATTGTGTGTATAAAAGTGCCACTAGAAATATATAGGTGTTGATATTACTTAACATTATGCTAATCATGAATAAATACATATTGGCTACATGAGTCATGTCTTGAAGGATGTTGAAACTAGGTATCCACTAATTAAAAAAATATTATTATATTAATCTCATCTCTAACTAAATTTAGATATCCTTTAATGGGAATTAAAGTCATTGTTCATTCAAATGTGTTTTTTTTTTAATCTTTTAAAGAATCTAACTATCCAATGTTAACAAAGTATATTTTTAAAATTCATTAATTTGATCTTGAATTTGAAACCTTAAAAAATATAAATGAAAATGAAATCTAAAAACTAGTATAAAATGTGATATTTGTCATAAATTTTTTAGTTATTTTAATAAATGATACTCTTCATGATAAACCTCATCTCAAAACAATGAAACTTGTTTATTTTTCAAAATACTTTAATGTAGACCTTGAAATGCATGATTGGGAATGTTTGTTTTCACATGATTATTGGTATCATGATTTAATTTATTCCTTTCAAAATCAAACTTGTGCTAATAGTTTAGATAAAATAAAAATAAGAGAACATAGATTATAAGATTTGAAGATCATTTTAGATAATTTTTTTAATTTATAAGAATAGGGATGGTGTTTTATTATGTTGTTTAACTCAAGATCAAACCTAAATGGATATTAGGGTATGTCATGAAGGAAGTTATGGTGGAAAGTAGACATTGAAAACTATTACAAGTAAAATTTTACGTGCAGATTATTATTTGCCCATGCTATTTCAAGATTCATACAAGTTAGTATGATTATTTATGAAATACTAAATTTTCATTAGTAGGGATATATTACTTGCTATGACTTTGAATCCTCTTATTCCTAAACAAATATTTTAATAAATAGGGTATTAATATAATTTCAAATATTCACTCCCCTTCTTTAACTAGCCATAGGTATATATTAACCACTGTAAATTAATTCACTAAATGTCTTGAAGCCATAGCTTTGAAAAATTCTATCATAGTTGAAGTTATTTCATTTTTTTAGAATCATTTTATGAACATTTGGTGTTACCAATGAAACAATATATGATAATGGTCATTTATCAATTTATAGTGATTATTTGGTCTTTTAGTACATTATTTAATTATATATAGTCATTCCTCAAAGTATTATCCTCAAGAGAATGGATAAACTAAATTCACTAATAAAAATATAATCTCAATTATGGAAAAATTGGTTTTTGCTAATAAGCATGATTGGCACATCAAAATATTTGAATCATTAAGGGATGATCGCACTATGGTGAAAGCTAAAATAGGTTATTATCTATTTATGTTATCTTATGTGTTCAAATTTGGGTTATCATAGAGCTTCAAATTAGTTTTGCTTGAACTATTATTCATTATTTTACATAATATACTAATGTTGTTGAACAAAGACTTAATGATCTCTTATTTTTTGATGAACCTAAAGCCACTAATCTACAAAAATTAGAGAAGGCTAAAGAGAAACTTAAGAATTTTTCTCATAAAAAAGTTTCTAAAAAAAATTAAAGCTGGTGATTTAATGTTAGATTAGGAAAAAGCCCATGAAGAGCTTGATAAAGAATCAAAAATAAAGTTCACTTTGGCTTGGCCCATATAAAATAGTTTTTGTTCTTTGTACAAATAGTTTTTATTTACATGATTTTAATGAAAATTGGTTACATTATTTAGTTAATGGTTATCATTTGAATATTTTATTTAGCTTCTCTTTCTTTTTTTCTTGTTTCTTTAATGTTTATTATTTTTTCTCTTCTTATTTATCTTTGTTTTTTGGTTAAAGTTTAGTTTTTTGTTAATATTTACAGAATTTCATCATTATTGAAAGACTTAAAAAGTGTTATAACATATCACTATAAGTATATTCTTATCAAAGATTCAAATATTTGGTCAAATTTGGAGTTGTCTTTTATAAATAGCAAGTACTAAGTATTCATGTGTTGTTAAAGTTACTGTTGACTAGATTTTACCATAGGTCAAATTCAGTCAACCGCCCTACATATTAAAAAATTTCATAGGGTCATTATAGATTTAAAATATTCACCATGGTCCTAGATGAGGTTTATTCATAGTTTGATGATCATAAAATATGTTTTAAACCTTGGTCACATTTGTCCATTTTCCCAATGTCATTTTATGCCACCTTTTGGCCATTTTAATGAATTGTATAGTTTTAAACAAAAGGAAAAATGTTTTAATATGATCTAACATACTACATGTCATAAAATGTTAGAAAGAGGATTTGAAACTATAAAGTTGTAGGTTCAACATATAAAGAAGATCATATATAAAAGGTTAGTTTTAGACAGATGTATAAATTGAATTGACTCATTTGGCACATGTGATGCTTTAAGAATGTATATTGAGATCCACACAAATAATTTCTAGGCTTAGGTGGCTTTAGTAGATCAAAAATTTCTAAAAACTACTTTATCTCTCCTATCTATCCCTTGGACAGGTCAAGAAGGCTCAATGGTTTTCATTTGGTATGGATAGGGTAAGAAGATTTGAAGTGAATGAGCTTGGTGGATGTTAAGGGTCCCTATGTATTCAAATATCATGGTCATAGTTTAAATATTAATGGTCTGTACTCTATGAACAATAACTAAGATTGTTAACACCTTTAAACTACTTGCACAACCCTAATGGCTCAATTTTCTCATTTGATTACATTGGTCTATGTGAACCAAGTGGTGTATGTGGACTTGCAAATCATGTTCCTCCTTTTTATGTTGAATTTATATGGTTGGAATGTTTGGACATGAAATAATAGTTAGAATCATCTCCTTGTGTTAGAAGTGTGTTGTTTCCAAAATTGGATTAGCCAGTTTTTAGGAACAACCACCTATGAAACTTGTCTGTTTCATCTTTTGTCTCTCTAAGTTTGTTTTTGAGACAAATTTTAAATTCATTCTCATCTTGGCCTATGAACATGAGAGTGACCATGATATCATTGTGACTAAGGAAACCCTCTCCTAGACTTCCTCTTCCAGAGATAGTCTTTTCTTCTTTTTGTGAATGGGCGGCAAATTTTGCTGCCAATGCATTTTGACCCTTAGGAAGCAAGGGCGGCAAATTTTGCCACCCCTGCATTTTTCCTGCAAGGGAATCAAAATTTTCCACCCTTGCATCTTAACCTGCAAGGGTGGCAAAATTTGTCACCCCTACATTCGGACCCACCAAGACATGCAAGGGCGGCAAATTTTGTCATCCGAGCATGCCTCAGTTTCCATGCATGGCATTTATTGCCGCATGCAGCCGGTTGTTGGGGTCAATTTTCACCTCATATAAATCAATTTGACCCTCATTTATTCTCATTAATTCCTCCTCTCCTCCTATCCCTCACATTTGGACCATCTAGCATGTGACTTGAAGAGCCATTTCACGGATTTGAGCTTGTGGCACGCACGGTTTTCTAGGTAGGTCTTGTTTTTACATTTGTTTTGATTTTTATTCATTCTTCCTTAAGTTTATATTCTTTTTATCATTTTTTTTGGGTTATTATGTAGCTTTATCTCTTCAGGGATGGCTAAAAATATCGTCCCTCTCCAAACCCGTGGCTTTAACGAAACCCGCGCAGACGGCAAATTTTGCCGCCCATCCCCCACGATTTTCCCTTCCCCCAAACCCACATCTATCCCTAAGGGTGTCAAAGTTCACCACCTGTATGTCATTCTCTTCCCTTTTCTCACCTTCATGGGTGGCAAATTTTGCCACCCGCACTCTCTTTTTGTGCACAAGCGGTGAATTTCACCACTCGCCCACGATCCTTGCCCAACACGCAAGGGCGGCAAAATTCACTACCCCTTCACTCTCCATTCCTTATAAGTGCAACAAATTTTGCTACCCTTACATTCTTCCTTTTTGTCTCTTAAGGGTGGCAAAATTCATCACCCATGCAAGTCATCCCTATAGGGGTGGTGAATTTCGCCACCCTTGCATCTTTTTCCTTCAACTCGTAAGGGCGGCAAATTTTGCTGCCCGTACATCCCTCCTCCAGATTTTCCTAACTCCACAAGATTTTTTATGTTGACTTTTTCTTTCCCTTTCTTCCTTGTTTTATAGTCCTTTCTTCCACCTAGCCTTTTTAAGTGACCCCCATTGACCATGATCACTTGAATTGCACTTTCCCCATTCATCCACTCTCCTCTAATCTCATAATCATGTCTACAGTACCTTCAGAGAGCTCTTGTTCATCGGCACCAGTCTGGCCAAAACTAGTTCCCATGTTTGAAGTGTCTCCAAAAAAGGTGAAGACCATGAAATACAAGTATCAGGGCATCTTTCTGCTCATGTCGATCTCCTAGAATGTTGACGACATCTAGGACACCAAGATCGGCCACGTGGACATGGCTGAATTCCTAGCACGAACAAAGGTGATGAATCCAAGCACCGGGATGAAGAAGATCATCAAAATTAACATCCACCTGGTGGCCACCTTTCTAGTAGTAGCACATCACACTGAGTTCATTCTCCAATGTGTTCACTTCTACAATAAAGAGACCACATTGGTCTCAGACGCTAGCGGTAACATGGTGATTTAGTTGGACCCTAAATTCATTGATAAAGTTTTCATGTGGCCTCCAACCACTGAAGTAACCAAGATTGACTTTGTAGATGCTCAAAAATAATATGATAAAGACCCTGAGAGGGCGAAGAAAGTCATGAAATACAAATGGCTGAAAACCCCCAAGACCAGCTTATCAAGATAGCCACGAAATTTTCTGAGGAGTGACATTATTGAGGAGGTTGGTGACTTAATCACCTTTCTCAGCAAGGTACGAGGCCTCCCGTCTTCTCCACTATTTCATGAATGGATGTATCCATTCATTAAAATCATCCTCCAGGGCAAACAGGTCATCTTTCGAGGAGAACAGATTAGCAATGCTCTCCATAAATAGCTATCCAAGGTGCAGACCTCTTACAAGTTCTATATGAATCCGTACCTTGTGTACATAGCTACCACAATGCATACTTTTCCAAGCTTAACCATAGAGGGGGATAGAAAGACAACCCCAGTGTACTCATTTTACCCTCAGCTGACTCTACAAGGATCAACCTACCACTTCAAGAGGGTAAATGATGCCTTTTTTGCCATATTTCTATGCCTCTTTGACCATCAGCTTGAGAAAAAAAGTGTATCAGATGAGGCTTGGACAGTGGTCAACAATTATGGCTACATGTTCCTTTAATTCCCCACCTTCTGCTATCTTTGGGTCAGCTTTTACCAAGGCTACCCCTACATGCTCCTCAGGTTTCCTTCAGATAAGCTAATACTAATAGAACTTTACCGACAATTGATTGTCATGCATACCAGATAAATGGAGCTAAAGAAACTAGGTTTCAGGTTTCCAATCGAGATTGGCAGGTACTCCATTGCAACAACAGCCAAGCCAAGGTCATGGAAACTGAAATACAAATGGTCACTCTAAGACCATTTAAGAGAAGAGAAAAATTTGACTACAGGGGCATCAAGGACAAAATCAGAAAGAAAACTCAGTTCCATGAGCCCATGATTGAGGATGTCTGGATCAACCTAAGGACGGCCAAAGAAATTAGGAAAATGGACTTCTACAGGCTGACCCTAGAGCAGATTGAATATCTGGGACTTGCAGAGATCCCCTTTGGCTTGATCAATGATAAAAATGTTATCAATAGCAAATACCTAGTAGAAAAGGATGTTGCTTCCCCTCTTCCTCCAACACAGTGGTTTCAAAAGGAGTTGACTTCTCTGAGAAAGAGATTTGAACCAATATTGGCTAACACCAATGATTGGTTAGCAGCCAAAGGGATCATCCTAAAAGAATTTGTCATGGGATCTAAGGTTGAATATCAAGTAGAAATGAAGAAGAAGGCCGAGAACAAAACTAAAAACAAAGGTGATGTACCTTCCCCTTTTAGGCCTCACAAGCCTAGAATCATCTTTGTATCTAAGAAGCTAAAGGATACTGAAGATCCTGAAGCGGCAACAAAAGGAACTGAGGAACAAAGCCCTCAGACACATGCAGCCCAACCAATAGAGACAGATGATCAACCATCAGGATGACCAAGCACTAGACCTCCGCTCTCACAAGAAGAAGCATAGCCACTCAAGAGCGCCTCTCCTTCTCCTCCTCAGTCTCCCATGGTACCCTCTTCTCCTATCTCTTTGATCAGTATTCCCTCTTCTGGAGCCGTCTCTCCTTCTAGATTCATATTCGGTGATCCCTAGGGTGATTTTGGAGGTTCTCCTCGCTCTTCTTGGTCCATTCCCAATTTATCATCTCCTTCCTTCAATATGGCAGCAAGCCCTACACTAGAGCCAGAATCAGTGGTTGGTACAGTTTTGCCGGTTACTCTAACTACGACTATTGTCACCACTAGCAGTGTAGAAGCTACCGCAGTAACACCAGTAGAGAGAACCATTACCATAGCAGGTACTTCGCTCCTACCTTGGATGACAGCTTTCACCCCTAAAAGAAAGAAGATGGCCATCTTTCCAGATGAATTCGACTTTGGCAAACTAGTGCTGGTGAAAGCTAAAACTCTTAAGAGGCTAAGAATCCTCTCAAAATTGGTCGAGGAAAAAGGGCAAAAAATTTTGGAAATGGCCAAGCCTCCACAAGATGCGACTCTTGAGGGTTTTGAAATGAGTAGCTATTCCATCTCTCGTGTTGAACTTGGCAAAGTTACTCACGAAGGTGCAAAAAGTGATCTTTAGGCTGCTATGGACATCATGGTCTAGAAATTTGATTGAGAGAAAGAGATGAAAGATTATTACAAAGCCAAAATAGAGCAGCTAATGACAGTAATAAGAAGTTTCACTCTTCCCCTTGAAGCAGCAACTCTAGAGGCCTTCTCCGTAGATGACCCAGTCATTCAAAAAGCAGAAAAGACTTACTTGAAGGGAAAAGTACTAGAGGATTATATTGAAAAAATGCACACTCAGGGAGTTTCTTTACTATCAGAGGTTGTAGAAAGGATGGGTAAGATGAAGAAGGTAAAATCAGAGTTAGATGACTTTATCTCCCTTATCTCTCAAGAGATCGATATTTCTAAAAAGAATCTTAGCAAATGGAAGGAGATGAAAGATCTAAAGAAAAGCACCTTGATATCTATCAGTGTTATCTCTAACAAGGACTCCTATGTTGAAATCAAGGAGTCACTGATCTTCAGGATCTAGGTACTCAAAGATCTAATTGATGATCTCAAAGCTTTCAAAGAGGCTAGTGAGAAGAGTGACCTAAGCCTGCTGAATAAACTAGAAGAGTTACCATGCAATCTGACCTCTAAAGACAATCAGTTTCTTGCAACAAAAGAAATGATTCAGAGCTCCAAAGAGATGATTTGGAGAGAATTAGAAGAAAGATCTTTCTCAATGTCTTCGGTGGATAGTATTCTAGATGCTTAGTTAACTTTGGAAAATCTAAAATCTAAGTTAAATGGTCACGCTAAGGCCATCACAGCATTGAAGGATGCATTGATTAGAGCCAAAATCATCTCCAAGAACACAGTTGCACTAGACAACATAGAAATTCAGGCATCCATCACTATGTACGATGCCCATATGAAGAAATCTGGTAGCAAGAATTGAATTTCTCCCCTTATTTCTTCTTCTTTCCTTATGCACTTCTATTTTGTGAAAAGTGCATGCAATTTTGTAAGATGTAATTACATGTAAATATTTCAAAACAATATCTCAAAGTCAAAGATGAGTCATCTTTGACTGAGATATTTTTGTATTTTATTATTTTCTGGTTTTTGAGGATTTTCTCCCTATATATAGTGGAGACCTCATTTGTAAATGATCTTGGGAAAAATAGAGAGCAAACACTATGTCGAAATTGAAGCAACTTTTGAGACTTTGTGCTCAAAATTGTAAATCATATTTTGTTGAATGAATGAGAAGCAGGTTTATTTCAGACTTTGTGTTGAAGTTATATGTGTTGTCTAGGAAACAGTTTCTTATGTTCTCTTTCCTGATAATCTCTTGTTTATCTGATCTAATAAGCAAAGTGGGTATGTTTATATTATCTGAGAGTGTTTCTAAAGGTAGAGGGTAGACTTTGAGCTATCTTTATCCTTGAAGATTTAGTTATCTTCCATAGTTTCAGGTGGAGACTTTGTGCTTCATTTTATTCTATGGTTACATTTGTTTTGAATCGGTGAAAGAAGCTATGGAAGACTTTGTGCTTACGTGAGTGTTCTTGTGGACTTTATTACCTCAGGTGATCTCTTGCTCTCCATTTGATACCATTCCTGAAAGAAGAGAAGTGTTGTTAGCTAAAGGCCAGGATTTCTCTCTTTTGTTCTTTGTACATTACCTCTAAAAAGAGAGAGGTAGATGTTGTTATACCACCCCATGTGCTATTTTCTACTTAATTATATACATATATATTAGCATGTGAATATTTATAGGGAATCTCCCCTTGATGAGAGGAGAGATTTACTTCATTCAGATCTGGTAAACCCATATTTTTCATGATATAAATCTCCATATGCTGTGGCTGATATACCTACTTTGTCATCAGTGAGTTGATGACAAAATATTCACCCAACAATTTTTTGGCAACTCCGTTGGGGACCTCGGATGTGCAGTCTAAAACTTCAAGTTTTAGATTGAATCAGTCCCTACCCTTATCCATTACATAGTCTTGTGACTCTATTCCATGTCTTACCCATTATCATTATAGCCTTACCATCTCCCTCCAACTCCGTTATATTGTCTGGTCTGCAAAACTAGAGCCAGTGGGAAGAACGTGCATTTTAAAAGCCTCAAGCTTTAACTTGAAGCAATTTCAGTCCCTTTTTCATTTTAAAATTTGGCAACTCCATGCTACACCAGAAGCCAGAGATCTAAGGTTGTTGTTGACCCTATGTTTGAGTTGGCACAACAAAGTAACTTTGATCTCTTTCCTCTGTCACCTTTCCTCCAACATTCTAGGAGTTTTCCTCCTAACTTTATCAGGTCATCGACACAAGGTAGAGCTTCTTTTTCTACTATTAATCATGCCCTACCTATAAATACCTCATCAAGATTTCTTATCCCACCATTTAATCATCCTAACATAATGGCTCAAGGCCTGTGGGGTAATTCCTTTGGTCCTCTCAATTTGACTGCACCTTTGCATGAACTACCTCATAGTTTTAGGAAAAAAAATTCTAAGTTTTTTGGTGATGGAAAGGTTCATCTCGACGAGCATATTGCCACTTTCTCTATAGCATGTGGCATGATCGGCGTGGAATTTGAGGATGTAGCAGTTAGACTTTTTATGAAAACTTTGCAAGGAGCTGCCATGGATTGGTTCTATCACCTGCAGGCTGGGTCAGTAACAGATTGGGATACGCTCAAGTCCAAATTTGAAACTAGGTTTAAACCTATTGAAGATGCACATGCTTTGTTGGCTCAGCTAACACAGTTGAAGAAAAAATCCCAGGAACCCATGAGGGATTTCATAGCTAAATTCAACAAGTTGAGAAATCGGATTCCAATGGTGGCTCAACCCACGCTGAAAAATTTCAAGTACTTTTTTATCAATTCACAGCTTCTCAAAGTAAGTTTCCTATTGAGGTGAGTTGGCCCTATGGATCTAGCCTTGGCTCAAAGTTTGGCCACTGAGATTGAGGATGATCTTATCCTAGCAGGTAAGATTAGAAAAGACCCTAGTAAAAATAAATTCTCTTCATCTGCTGAAAGTTCTTCAGGTATTACAGATCCCATGGTGCAAAAATTGACAAATGAACTGATAGCTTTGAAGAGGTGAATGGCCCAAGGTACGTCTGCTCCTACCTATTGAGACATGCCCAGGAGAACATTCTAGAATTAGCAATATCAGGGTAATGCTACCCGAAACTAAGGGCAATCTAATCGCCTACCTCCCCCTCCAGGGAGATTAGCCATTGAAGCAGCACCTATCAATTTAGTAGTCGGTTACCTGAAAGTTGAGCACAAAAACTCATTCCAACCTCAGTTAGATCAAGAATAAGATGTTAATCTCTTCAATGAGTAGGAAGAGGAATTAGCTGGTGACTCCAATATCAGTTTCCTAGATTACCAGGATGAAGCTGGAAGTAAAGGGGAGGGTTTAGATGGATCTTACACTATTTTTACCAGATCTCAAAATCAGTCGACTTCACAGGTTGACAAAGGAAGGGCCGAGGAGGAACCTTGACCAATGGTTTCTATTGCCAAATGAGGGACCCCATTGCCTCTGCAATTAAAAGATTAGGTAACCCATAAAAAAGTAAGTACTTTCAATCACCTGATATCTTCCACTTTTGTTACTCAAATCAGTGCCATACATATTAAAGTCCCTGATGATGGACTCTCTTCCTCTGTTGCAATTTCTTTTCAATTATTTGATATAATTGATCATGCTAGAAAGACTAAAATTCAAATGATAGAGGTCAAATATTTGAGAGCTAACCCATAATAGTTTGATAGGTTAGCAGAATATGTGAAAAACAACGCCGTCCTCGTAGGACAAGATTATTTGAAGATCGTTCATGATCCCCCTAAAGATAAACCAGCCCAAAACAATCTTGTTGTGACTCCCCCTGTCGCTCTTGGGAAAATAGAACTTTTTTATGATTCCCTACTTATAAATGGTTATAGACTGAGTAATTGTATTATAGACTCCAGAGCTTTAGATAATGTCATGCCCGCGAAAGTGGCAGATTCCCTTGGCCTGAATTTGACCAAAACTTTTGGGAAGTGTTTTTCCATGGAAAATAAGCAAGTCCCTCTCCTTGGTCAAATAAAATATGCTCAATATGCCTTCACAGCTTTTCTAGAAAAGTGGATAAAAATGATAGTTTTAGTGGCCGATGTTCTAGCATCTTACGACATCTTGCTTGCGCAGAATTTCTGTAAAGATGTTAGAGGTGAGCTAAATATGGACTTATCAAAAGCAAGGATTCAAGTTCAAAGTGTCATGAAGAAGTTGCTTCCTGAAAAAGAAGTAAGGTATGTGGTTACCTAGTCATCAGCACCAAAATCTCAAATTCTATTTGAGTCCTCAGGCATGGGCAACTACTTCCTATCTATCGACGAAACCTGAGGCATATGTTGAAACTCCTTCAGGTGATAACTTGAGATTGTGTTTAGCTGGTGCAGTAGGAAAATTAACAAATCAAGATGAACACAGACGAGCCTCTTCCCCCAAACAAAGGATTTTTCAAAGAAAAAACACCACCTAACGAGGTATGGACCTTAGAATTTGATGGCAGCTACTCTTCTATTGGTTCGGGAGCTGGGGTTGTGTTGGTATCTCCTCAGGGAGATATTATTCCTTTGTCTTAAAAATTGTAGTTTAACAATAACAACAACATGACTGAGTATGAGTCCCTATTACTTGGACTACAGGCTAATAGAGAAAGGGGCATTAGGCTACTCCATGCTAAAGGGGATGCTGAGTTGATAGTCTGCCAGGTGAGGAACCTCTATTAGACAAAAAATGAAAGGTTACACCACTATCACAACCTGGTCTAGGATCAGATTGAAAATTTTGATGCTTTTAACATCTCTGCCATTCCAAGGGAATTCAATGACTGAGCAGATGCATTGGCTATCTCAGCCACCCTTTTAGTCCCTCACCCAGACTTTAAGGGAGATAGATACACTATTGAGCTAGTCTTTCGACCAAGTGTACCTAACAATGCTAGCCACTGGCAAGTATTTAACAATGACAATCAAATCATCACCTTCTTGGAGCAAAAAGATAGTTTTGAACAACTGCATTTTGAAGGTAGTGAACTCTGAGAATGTGAAACAACTCCTGAGACCAATACGGATACAGGTGAGAATTTCTTATAGCTTAAGGGGAATAAGATTCCCAAAGGTCTGGTTTCCCTAGAGAAGTTGTTTGATAACCATGATAGGTTTGTTAAACAATAGTGAACAGATTCAAATTCTTCTCAAGATTTTGATTAGGTTAACTTGGGAATCAAGCATGATCCTAAGATGGTAAACATTGGGAAATGCTGCACTCTCAAGGAAAGATTTGAGCTTGCTAGTCTACTCTGCCAGTATATGGATGTATTGGCCTATTCCTATGATGATCTAAAATCACTTAGGCCAAATGACATCCATCACGACATTTCCCTGAAAGTCAACTCTGTACCTTACAAGCAAAAATCTAGGTAATATAATCCAAAAATCTCAGGTACTATTTTAGCTGAGATACAAAAAATGCTAGATGCCTGGATAATTTTTCCAATCTATCACTCAACATGGATTGCCAACATAGTACCTGTCAGAAAAAAGAATGGCAAAATTCGAATCTGTGTGGATTTCAGAAACTTAAATCAGTTGTCTTTAAAAGATAACTACCCTCTTCCCATCATGGATCAAGTTTTTGCAGATGGCAATAGGTTCAGAAATGTTATCAATGCTAGATAGCTTTTCAGTGTATAATCCGGTTGAAGTCGAAAAAGAAGATCATCACAAGACAGCATTCACCATGCCTTGGGGCACATTTGCTTACCGAAGAATGCATTTTGGTCTGATAAACATAGGTGCCACTTTTTAAAGGGTGATGGACCTTGATTTCAAAGATGAGATGGGAAAATTCATTATAGTATACTTAGACAATCTGACAGTGTTTTCAAAACATCGTTCTGAGCATGTTCACCATTTGCAAAAGATACTGGAACGCTGTCGTCAAAACGGTATCTCTTTAAACCCAAAGAAATCTATCTTTGAAGTAACTGAAGGGAAACTTCTTGGACACATCATGTCCCAAGAAGGTATTAAAATTGATTTAGAAAGAGTCAAGTCCATCTAGGAACTTACCCTCCCTACCATCAAGACCGTAGTTCACTCTTTCTTTGGAAAGGTGAATTTTCTCCGAAAGTTTATTCTTGAGTTTGCTGAGAGAACCCATCATATTGTCAACATGATGAAGGGCAATGCTACATTTAGGTGGATTGCTGAGGGTAAATCAGTGTTTAAAGAGATTAAGGAAGCAATCGCCTGTGTACCAGTCTTGGTCTGCCCAGATTACACTAAAAGTTTCAAAATATATAGTTATGCCTCCGAACATACACTATTAGCTATTCTGGTCCAGCAAAATCCAGAAGGTGTAGAATCTCCTATCTCATTCATGAGTTGTCCACTCAAAGAACACGAGCTAAAATATTCCCTTATGGAGAAGCATGCATACGTTGTAGTCAAAGTGGTTAAGCATTTCAAGTTTTATATCCTAAACTCTCACACCAAATTTCTCATACCAGACACTATAGTAAAATCTATTTTGACTCAGCAGGAGTTTGGTACGAAGAGGGGTAACTAGATTGCCAAAACTCAGGAGTTTGATCTAGATATCAAACCAACCAAACTCGTATGAATAAAAGGTCTTTGCCAGTTGATTGCCAACAACATCTCAGGTGAAGCAAAAAGTGAAGAAGTAGAGATCGAAGGCAGGCCTACGGTCCTCTTTATTGCCACTACTGACGAATGATATTTTGAAATTGCTCATTTTTTGACATATGGTGAGTGTCCCACTCATTTTTCTTTTAAATAGAAATAGAATGTTAAATTGAAAGCAATTGGTTATGTCTTGTGGGACAATGGTCTTTACAAGAGAAACCTGGATGGGGCATTTCTTCATTGTGTTGACAAGGCGCAACAAGAAAGACTCTTAAAATCTTTCCACAATCTGGCTTGTGGATGACATTTCTTCACACTAGTGAAAACACACAAAATTCTATGAGCAAGGTATTATTGGCCCACGCTATTCCACGATGCCTACAAATGGGTATGTAGGTGCGAATTGTGTCAGCAATTTATTGAAAAGCCTAAGCTGCCTACTTTACCTCTCAAGCCAGTTGTGATCAAGGAACCATTTCAACAGTGGGGTATTGACTTCATTGGGGTAGTCAACCCATCTTCAAGTGCTGGACATGATTATGTCCTCATGGCAATAGATTATTTTACTAAGTGGGTGGAAGCCATCCCAACTAAGCATGCTACGTCTGAAGTGGTATGCAGCTTTCTCAAATAGAATATCATCTCCACATTTGGGGTCCCACTAAAGATCATAACAGATAATGTAGCTTGTTTTTCATCACATGAAATTACTCAATTTTGTTTTTATTATGGGATCACCCTATCCCACACTTCAGATCATTTCCCTCAAGGGAATGGGCAAGCAGAATCGAGTAACAAGAATTTGGTCACCATTATTAGAAAGTTGGTGGATGACAATCAGAGAATGTGGCACAAAGCATTATATGATGCTTTATGGGTAGATAGAATAACACCCAAAAGGGCTATAGGTATGTCCCCTTTCTAGCTTCTTTATGGTTTAAATGTTGAAATCCCCATCACCCTTGAACTGCTAGTGCTCAGGTTAACTAAAGCAATCAAAGACTCAACCTTCGAAAGCTCAGTCGACAAAAGAATCATTTGTATAAACAAGCTGAATGAGCATCGAGCTATGGTAGTGGATTAGATTAAGGAACATCAGAATTGGTTGATGGCACTCTTTGATAAGAAAGCTAAAGTTTACAAATTCCAAGTCAGAGATCAAGTCTTGTTATGGAACAAGAGGCGAGAACCAAAAGGGATGCATGGCAAATTTGACTCCCTATGGAGAGGCCCATTCACCATTCGATAGCTCTATGGTGAGGCTAGATTCTTGCTAGAGTAACAATATGGAACACCATTTACACTACCTCAAGTGGACAACATCTGAAGCTATTCAATTCTTGAGACTTGGAGAAGTCCATTTTTATATATGTACAATTTTTATGTTTTGTCTATTTTTCTTTCATTTTTTGGCCTGACTCTGTAGCCCAATAGCTTGGATGAAGGCACTTAGAGACTAGTTTCTACTCCCACTAATTAATTTGATTAATGAAAGTTACCTAACAGGAGCCAACTATTGTTTCCAAAATTAGATTAGCCCATTTTTAGGAACAACCCCCTATGAAACTTGTTAGTTTCATCTTTTGTCTCTCTAAGTTTATTTTTAAGACGGATTTTGAATTCATTCTTGTCTTGGCCTAGGAGCATGAGAGTGACCATGATCTCATTGCGACCAAGGAACCCCTCTCCCAGACTGCCTCTTCTAGAGATAGTCTTTTCTTCTTTTTGTGCACGGGCGGCAAATTTTGCCACCAGTGCATTTTGACCCTTAGGAAGCAAGGGCGGAAAATTTTGCCACCCCTGCATTTTTCCTTCAAGGGCAGTAAAATTTTCCACCCTTGCATCTTAACCTACAAGGGAGGCAAAATTTTCCAACCCTGCATTCGGACCCACCAAGACAATTCAAGGGCAGCAAATTTTGCTACTAGAGCATGCCTCTGTTTCCATGCATGGCATTTATTGCCATGCACGATGGGTTGTTGGGGTCAATTTTCACCCCATATAAACTAATTTGAGCCTCATTTCTTCTCATTGCTTCCTCCTCTCCTCCTACCCCTCGTATCTAGACCATTTAGTGACTTGAAGAGCCATTTCACGGATTCGAGCTTGTGGCACGCACAATTTTCCAAGTAGGTCTTATTTTTACATTTGTTTTGCTTTTTCTTCATTATTCCTTAAGTTTTTATTCTTTTTATCATTTTTTTGGTTATTATGTAGCTTTATCTCTTCAGAGACAGCTAAAAATGCCATCCCTCTCCAAACTCACAGATTTGATGAAACCCGCGTAGACGGCAAATTTTGCCGCCCATCCCCCGCAGTTTTCCCTTCCCCCAAACCCACATCTAGCCCTAAGGGTGATGAATTTCACCACCCATGTGTCATTCTCTTCCCTTTTCTCACCTTTACAGGTGGTAAATTTTGCTGCTCGCACTCTCTTTTCATGCACAAGCAGTGAATTTCACCGCTCGCCCAGTATCCTTACCCAACACGCAAGGGCGGCAAAATTTGCTGCCCCTTCAGTTTCCATTCCTTGCAGGGTAGCAAATTTTTTTGCCCTTACATTATTCCTTTTTGTCTCTTAAGGGCAGAAAAATTCATCACCTGTGTAGGTCATCCCTGCAGGGGCGGTGAATTTTGCCACCCTTGCATCTTTTTCCTTCAACTCACAGAGGTGGAAAATTTTGCCACCCGTGCATTCCTCCTCCGAATTTTCCTAACTCTGGAGGATTATTTACGTTGACTTTTTTTTCCCTTTCTTCCTCATTTTTTGGTCCTTTCTTCCACCTGGCCTTTTGAAGTGACCCTTGTTGACCATGATCACTTAAATTACGCTTTTCCCATTCATCCACTCTCCTCTAATCTCACAATCATGTTTGCAGTACCTTCAGAGAGCTCTTGTTCATCGGCACCGGTCTAGCCAAAACCAGTTCCCATGTCTGAAGCATCTCTAAAAAAGGCAAAGACCATGAAATATAAGTATCAGGGCATCTTCTCACTCACGTCAGTCTCCTCGAATGTCGACGACATCTAAGACACCGAGATCAGCGACGTGGACATGGCCAAATTCCTAGCACGAACAAAGGTGACGAATCTAAGCACCGAGATGAAAAAGATCATCGAAAGTAACATCCACCTAGTGGCCACCTTTCTAGTAGCAGCACATCACACTGAGTTCATTCTCCAATGTGCTCACTTCTACAACAAAGAGACCAAGTCCGTCTCAGATGCCAGCGGCAACATGGTGATTCGGTTAGACCCTGAATTCATCGATAAAGTTTTCATGTGCCCTCTAGCCACTGAAGTAACCAATATTGACTTCATGGATGCTTAGAAAGAATATGATAAAGACCCTGAGAGGGTGAAGAAAGTCATGAATTATAAATGGCTGAAAACCCCCAAGACCAGCTTATCAAAATGGCCACAAAACTTTTCAAGGAGTGACTTTATTGAGGAGGTTGGTGACTTGATCACCCTTCTCAGCATGGTACGAGGTCTCCCGTCCTCTTCACTATTTCATGAATGGATGTATCCATTCATTAAAATCATCCTTCAGGGTAAATAGGTCATCTTTTGGAGAGAACAGATCAGCAATGCTCTCCATAAATAGCTATCCAAGGTACAAACCTCTTACAGGTTCTATATGAATTTGTACCTTATGTACATAGCTACCACAATGCAGGCTTTTCCAGGCTTAACCATAGAGGGGGATAGAAAGACAACCCCAGTGTACTCATTTTACCCTCAGCTGCCTCTGCAAGGATCAACCCACCACTTTAAGAGGGTAAATGATGCCTTTTTCACCACATTTCTATGCCTCTTCGACCCTCAGCTTGAGCAGAAGAGAGTATCAGACGAGGCCTAGATAGTGGTCAATGATTATGGCTGCATGTTCCTTCAATTCCCCACCTTCTGCTATCTTCAGGTCAGCTTTTACCAAGGCTACCCCTACATGCTCCCCAGGTTCCCTTCAGACAAGTTGATATTAATGGAACTTTGCCAACAATTGATTATCATGCATACCAAACAAATGGACCTGAAGAAACCAAGTTTCAAGGTTTCAATCGAGATTGGCAGGTACTCCATTGCAACAACAACCAAAGCTAAGGTCATGGAAACTAAAATGCAAATGGTCACTCTAAGACCATTTAAGAGAAGAGAAAAATTTGACTATAAGGGCGTCAAAGACAAAATCAGAAGGAAAACTCAGTTCCATGAGCCCATGATTGAGGATGTCTGGATCGACCTAAGGATGGCCAAAGAAATCAGGAAAATGGACTTCTGCAGGCTGACCCTAGAGCAGATCGAATATCTAAAACTTGCAGAGATCTTCTCTAGCCTGATCAATGATAAAAATGTTATCAATAGCAAATACTTAGCAGAAAAGGTCATTGGTTCCCCTCTTCCTCCAACACAGTGGTCTTAGAAGGAGCTGACTTCTTTGAGAAAGAGATTCAAACCAATATTGGCTAACACCAATGATTGGTTAGCAGCCAAAGGGATTGTCCTGAAATAATTTGTCATCGGATCCGAGGCTGAATATCAAGTAGAAATGAAGAAGAAGGCTGAGAATAAAACCAAAAACAAAGGTGTTGTACCTTCCCCTTCTAAGCCTCATAAGCCTAGAATCATCTTTGTATCTAAGAAGCCAAAGGCTACTAAAGAGCTTGAAGTGACAACAAAAGGAACTGAGGAACAAAGCCCTCAGACACAGGCAGCCTAGCCAATGGAGATAGATGATCAACCATCAGGATGACTAACTACTAGACCTCCGCTCTCACAAGAAGAAGTGCAGCCACTCAAGAGCGTCTCTCCTTCTCCCCCTTAGTCTCCTATGGTACCCTCTTCTCCTATCTCTTTGATCAGTATTCTCTCTTCTAGAGCTTCCTCTCCTTTTAGAGTCATATTCGATGATCCCCAGGGCACTTCTGGAGGTTATCCCCACTCTTCTAGGTCCATTCCCAGTTTATCATCTCCTTCCTTCAATATGGCAGTAAGCTCTGCACGAAAGCCAAAATCAGTGGTTGGTACAGTTTCACCGGTTACTCCAACTACGACTACTGTCACCACCAGTAGTGTAGAAGCTACCATAGTAACACTAGCAGACGGAACCATTACCACAGTAGGTACTTCTCTCTTACCTTGGATGACAACTTTCACCCCCAAAAGAAAGAAGATGGTCATCTCTCCAGATGAATTCGACTTTGGCAAAATAGTGTCGGTGAAAGCTAAAGCTCCTAAGAGGCCAAGAATCCTCTAAAATTTGGTCGAGGAAAAAGGGCAAAAATTTTTAGAAATGGCCAAGCCTCCACAAGATGCAACTCTTGAGGGTTTTGAGATGAGCAGCTATTCCATCTCTCGTGTTGAACTTGGAAAAGTTACTCACGAAGGTGCAAAAAGTGATCTTCAGGCTGCTATGGACATCATGGTCCAAAAATTTGATCGAGAGAAAGAGATGAAAGATTATTACAAAGCCAAAATGGAGTAGCTAACTGCATTAATAAGAAGGTTCACTCTTCCCCCTAAAGCAATAACTCTAGAGGCCTTCTCCGTAGATGACCCAGTCATTCAAAAAGTAGAAAGGAATTACTTGAAGGGAAAAGTACTGGAGGATTAAATTGAAAGAATGCACACTCAGGGAGTTTCTTTGCTATCAGGGTTGCAGAAAGGATGGGTAAGATGAAGAAGGTAAAAGCAGAGTTAGATGACTTTGTCTCCCTTATCTCTCAAGAGATCAATATTTTTGAAAAGGATCTTAGCAAATGGAAGGAGATGAAGGATCTAAAGAAAATCACCCTGATATCTATCAGTGTTATCTCCAGCAAGGACTCCTTTGTTGAAATCAAGGAGTCACTGATCTTCAGGATCTAGGTACTCAAATATCTAATTGATGATCTCAAAGCTTTCAAGGAGGCTAGTGAGAAGAGTGACCTAAGCCTGCTGAATAAACTAGAAGAGCTACCATACAACCTGACCTCTAAGGACAATCAGTTCCTTCCAATAGAAGAAATGATTCAGAGCTTCAAAGAGATGATTCAGAGAGATTTTGAAGAAAGATCCTTCTCAATGTCTTTAGTGGACAATATTCTAGATGCTTAGTTAACTTTGGAAAATCTAAAATCCAGGTTAACAGGTCATGCTAAGGCCATCACAACATTGAAGGATGCATTGATCAGAGCCAGAATCATCTCCAAGAACACAGTTGTGCTAGACAGCATAGGAATTCAGGCATCCATCACAATGTATGATGCCCATATGAAGAAATCTGGTAGCAAGAACTAAATTTCTCCCCTTCTTTCTTCTTCTTTCCTTATGCACTTCTATTTTGTGAAAAGTGCATGCAATTTTTTAAGATGTAATTATATGTAAATATTTTAGAAAAATATCTCAAAGTCAAAGATGAGTCATCTTTGACCGAGATATTTTTGTATTTTATTATTTTCTAGTTTTTGAGGATTTTCTCCCTATATATAGTGGAGACCTCATTTGTAAATGATCTTGGGAAAAATAGAGAGCAAACACTCTGCCAAAACTGAAGCAACTTTTGAGACTTTGTGCTCAAACTTGTAAATCATA
Organism: Torreya grandis; assembly: GCA_037957365.1. NCBI lineage: Eukaryota > Viridiplantae > Streptophyta > Pinopsida > Cupressales > Taxaceae > Torreya > Torreya grandis. The sequence goes on from JARHVA010002926.1 coordinate 91,170, forward strand.
TTTTGTTGAATGAATGAGAAGCAAGTTTATTTCACACTTTGTGTTGAAGTTATCTGTGTTGTCTAGGATACAATTTCTTATGTTCTCTTTCCTAATAATCTCTTGTTTATCTGATTTAATAAGCAAAGTGGGTATTTTTATATTATCTGAGAGCATTTCTAAAGGTAGAGGGTAGACTTTGAGCTATCTTTATCCTTGAAGATTCAGTTATCTTTTGTAGTTTCAGGTGGAGACTTTGTGCTTCATTTTATTCTATGGTTACGCTTGTTTCAAATCGGTGAAAGAAGCTACAGAAGACTTTGTGCTTACGTGAGTGTTCTTGTGGACTTTGTTACCTCAAGTGATCTCCTGCTCTCTTTTTTATACCATTCCTGAAAGAAGAGGAGTGTTGTTAGCTAAAGGCCAGGATTTCTCTCTTTTGTTCTTTGTACATTACCTCTAAAAAAAGAGAGGTAGATGCTATTATACCACCCCATGTGCTATTTTCTGCTTAATTATATACATATATATTAGCGTGTGAATATTTATAGGGAACCTCCCCTTGATGAGAGGAGAGATTTACTTCATTCAGATCTGGTAAACCCATACTTTTTGTGGTGTAAATCTCCCTATGCTGTGGATGATATACCCATTTTGTCATCAATGAGTTGATGACAAAATATTCACCCAACAAAGTGAACACTATTAAGGTCTCCACAATAATGATTTGGTAGTTATAGTGTTTTGATCTTATATGAGTGGCTTCAAGTCAAAGGTAATACATTAGTTTTGATCCCTTCAGAGAATGGATTGTTCACATTATCCATTAAAGGATATGGATATTTATTGAGATTGGGTAATAAGATACTAAGTAAAGACTAATCACATCCCTAATGTTCACAGTCACCTGTAGGACTATCCAAAACCCAAGATATAGGTTTTGTGTAGCTTTAAGATTTGAATGAAGTTTTAATGTTATTAGGGGTTCATCAACATAGTCAAGACTCCCTCAATCAATTCCTATGATCAGTCAAGTTGAATAAAGTGACAATTGGGAAGTTTAACATTAACTTTTCTAAAAGAGATTTTGCTCTACACAGTGTCATTCCATGGTGGATGTTCTTGATGGCTATTTTCTTGCAAGCCTAAGCCTAAAGGTAATATATTAACACTAGAGAAGGTTTATTATCAATAGAAGATAATGATGAGTGATCTTCAAAATTAGTCAATTTTTTAAATGAAACACTCAGTGAACTATAGTACCATTAAAACCAAATGAACCTAGAACTTGCATGTGACATATAAAGCATTGGTGATAGAGAGATAATGGCATGTGAAGGAAGAAATGAGTCAACCAGGTATGAAATGGTCCTAGTGACTTGGGGATAAATTTTATTTATGTAACATAATGCCTAAAAACATATCATCACCTATATAAAACTTTCAACTTCTACCTAATGAACCCCTATAATATGACTCAGTACATAGACCAGTCTAAGCTAATGAAAGGTGAAAGGTTTAGAAGTTTGATAGAGGTGTAAGATGAACATGTATAAACCACTCTAAAAATTATGATATCAAAATTCATGTTATTTTTATAGGTAAAAAATAAAATTTAAAATGAACTAAATTGGGTTTTCAAACCTCACACTTAGTCTTCCAAAATCTTACACACAACCATAAGCGTATAAGTTAGTTTTGAGAGTTTTAAGCATTGAAGCCTCTAGAATCATAGTCATGCTTTGTAGAGTGTCATCATGAGTTGGAATATACCTCTATGGTCTCATTTGAGTCAAATAAATAAGATAAGTGTCCTTTATTTTATCTCAAATCATAGACACTTCACAATCAAGGCAATCTATAAACCTAGTACATGAAGGGTAAAAGGATGAAAGGGAGAGAAAATAATGATTTTTGGATGTGTTGTTCCCAAAGTTGGATACACTCATTTTTGGAACAACCCCTATGAAACTTGTCCATTTCATGTTTTTCTCTCTAAGTTCATCTTTCGAGACAAGTTTTTATTATTCTCGTGTTTGCTTAACAGGTAGCATTCGAAGTTTATGACATTCCCTTGTTAAATTTTCCCAAAAACATGAAAATCATTACCATATTGATGCATCCAGATGACCTTTTTCCCCCATTTCTTAGAGTTAGTGTTTTCTGGTGTTTCTATGTAGGGGCGACATTTTTCACTGCCACTGTATTTGTTTTGTGTCTTCCATGCAAAGGTGGCATTTTTTGCCACCCTTGCATCCATCATGCAAGAGAGGTGAAATTTGTTGCACTTGAATCTTTTTATGTTTTCCATGTAGGAAGGGTGAAAATCACCACCCCTGCATATCTTTTCAACCTCCCATGCAGAGGCAATGGTTTTTGCCGCCACTGCACGGCCTCAATTTTTTCACGTAGCATTAATGGCCACATGCATCGAGTGGTTGGGGGAAATTTTAGCTCCCATTTAATCTCTTTCCTCCCTCATTTCAATCCATTCTTCCATTTCTTCTCCTCCTCCCTGCCCTTGGATGATCAAGCAAACTAGAGGAAGTACATTTTTGCCAAATTGGAGCATCATTTCATGTTGTTCTTTAGGTAGGGTTTTGTATTTATTTTTGTTTGTGTTTTTTATTCTCATTTTTTTTTTTTAATTTCCTATTTTTTGCTAGGTAGGTGTTTTATGCTTTTCTTCTCCTCCTTCCTCCTTTTCCCCACGTGGACATGATTTGAGTGGTAAGAAACCTCTTCTCTTCCCCCATCGGCCACTTAACCCACGTAATGGCAGCAAATTTTGCTACCCATACATGTGGATGAACAACCCATGTAAAGGTGGATAAATTCATCGCCCTTATGAACCCCTCTCCAACCAATGTAAGGGCAGCAAAAATTGCCACACTTACACAATGACTTTACCTAAAGTGCATTGACAATAAAAATCACCACCTATGCATGACCTGATACACTTCAAATGTGCATAGGCATAAAATTTTGCCACCAATGCATCTTTCATAACCCAATGTGTACAATTGAAATTTTTTTCTACCTATGCACAAGAAACTTCCTCATCATGGGAGGGCAGCAATTTTTGCTACCCATGCATACCTTCTCCCCATTTTTCATAACTCTGGGAAATTTTCATTTTTTCTATTTTTTCAGCCCAATCCCATTTCCTTCCACTTTCTAACTTGATCTCACCTCAAACCTTTCAAGCACATTTCCCTAGTCATGATCACCCAACGTGCAATTTTCCCAAATTGCCAATATTTCCCCTAATTGTGCGATCATGACTCTTATCACAGTTTCTCCTCATGATCCTTCTTCATCAACATACTTTCAACAAAGGCTCATCCTGATTATTGAATTTTCTCCAAAGAAGTTAAAGATGATGAAGTACCAATATCAAGGTGTTTTTCCAATCACCTCAGTCACTTCTAATGTCAATGACATTAGGGACACAGAAATCGGGCATGTAGATATGGTTGAGCTCATAGAGAGAACTAAGGTGAAAAATCTAAGCTCTAAAATGAAGAGGATAATTGAGAGCAACATTCATTTGGTCTCCTCTTTCCCTATAGTGGCACATCACATATATTTCATCCTCCACTGTGCCAAATTCTACAATAAATATACTAGAGCTGTGTCAAATGCTAGTGGCAATGTGATAATTTGACTGGACCCTGAATTCATCGATAAAATTTTCATGTGCCCTCTTGCTACTAAATTATTGAAGATCAACTTCGTCAAAGCACAAAAATAATACGACAAATATCTCGAGAAGGTGAAGAAGGTGATAAAAAATAGATGGTTCAAGACTCCCAAAGCCAACTTGTTCAGATGGCCACAAAACTTTCTGAGGAGTGACTTTATAGAAGAAGTTGGTGAATTAATTACTATTCTCAGCAGAGTAGGAGGTTTACCCTCTTCTTCTCAATTTCATGAGTGTATGTATCCCTTCATCAAGATAATTCTCTAAGGGAAACAAGTCATTTTCTAGGGTGAACAGATCAACAACGCTCTACATGAGAAATTGACAAAGGTGCCTACTACTTCAAAGTTCTATATGACTTTGTACTTGGTGTATATTGGAGCTTCAATGAGAACCTTTTCAGTTTCGACTTCAGAGAGAGATAGAAAAACCACCCTTGTATATCAATATTACCCTCAAATAACATTAAAGAGATCAATCCATCACCTTAAGAGGGTAAATGATGCCTTTTTCATACTATTTTTGTGTCTTTTTGACCCTCAATTAGAATAAAAGAGAGTATCAAATGAAGCCTAGACTGTTGTCAATGACTTTGGCTATATGTTCTTATAGTTCTCTACTTTTTACTATCTGTGGATTAGCTTTTTCCAAGGCTATCCCTATATGCTCCCTAGATTTACTTCTAATAAATTAATCCTGATGGAGCTATGTAGTCAAATTAATGTTGTATATAATAAGCAGATGGAACTTAAGAAACCAGGTTCCAATATCCTAATTGAAATTGGTAGGTACTCAGTGTTGACTGCTACAAAATCAAGGGCAATGGAGACCAAAATGAAAATGGTCACCATGAAGCATTTCAAAATAAAACCCAAATTTGATTACAGAGGTGTCAAAGACATGATCAAGAGAAAGACTCAGTTCCATGAGCCCATGATCAAAGATGTCTGGATAGATTTAAGGACAAAAGAAGATATCAAGAAAATGGACTAAAATAGACTATCTCTTCAGAAAATAAAGTATCTAGGCCTCACTGATATTCTTCCAAATATAGTAGATGATAGAGATCTAGTAAATAGTAGATATCTTACTGAACAAGTTGCTAACTCTCCTCAACCTCTAATCTAATGGTCTCAAAAAGAGTTGACCTCTTTGAGGATGAGATTCAAACCAATATTGGCTAACACCAATGATTGGTTAGCAAATAAGGGGATCACATTAAAAGAATTCATCACAGGATCAGAGGCTAAATTCTAAGAAGAGACAAGGAGGAGAGGAAAAAATAGAACAAAGAATAAGAGAGATGTTCCTTCTCCTTCTAGGTCTCATAAGCCTATAATCATTTTCATATCAAAGAAATCAAAGGTTGTCGAGAAAGAGCCAAAGTCAATAGGATATGGAGGTTGAGAAACAAAGTGCCCAAGAACAAGTAGTAGAATAGATGGAAATAGATGATAGGCCTACAAATCAACAAGGGACAGAAGCTTAATCTTTGTAAGAAGGTACACAACTAGATACAAGCATAGCTTCTTCTCCACTCCACTAACCTGTTGCAACTCCTTCACCCATTTCTCCCATCAGTATTCCCTCTTTTGGAGCTACCTCTCCTTATAGAGTTATTTTTGGTGACCCTCAAGGAACTTTTGGGGATGTTCTTCGATCATTAAGATCCATCCCCAGTCTATCATCTCCTTTCAACATTAGAGATAGTTCCACCTTTGACCAGTCAGTGGTAGGTGCAGTTTTGCTTGATACTATGCCTACTAAACCCACTATGCCCATTCTTCCCACCAGTAGTGTAGGTGCTACTCTAGTGACACCAACTATAGGGACTATTGCTACTGTAAGTGCTTCTGATCTCTCACCTTGGTTATCAACTTTCACTCCTAAAAGGAAAAAGTAAGCCATCTCTCTAGATGACTTTGAATTTAGTAAGATAGTACCGGTGAAAGTCAAGACCCCCAAGAAGCAAAAAATTCTTTCGAAGATGATTGGAGATAAGGGGCACAAATTTTTGGAGATAGCCAAACCCCCTCAAGGTGTGACTCTTGAGAATTTTGATATGAGTAGCTACTCCATTTCTAGAGTTGAGTTAGGGAAAATAAATCATGAGGGCACTAAAATCAATTTGAAATCCATGATGGATATCATGGTCCAAAAATTTGATAGAGAGAGAGAAATGAAAGATCATTACAAAGCAAAAGTGAAATAATTGACCACAACGATTAAGAGATTCACTTTTGCTCCAGCAGTAGTAACTCCAAAGGCTTTCTCTGTAGATGATCCTATAATCTAGAAAGTAGAGAGACCTATCTAAAGGGAAAAGTACTTGAAGATTACCTAGATAATATGCATACATAATGGATTTCCTTGTTTATAGAGGTGGTTGAGAAGACAAGTAAAATGAAGAAAATCAAAACAGAGTTAAAAGATCTTATCTCTATTATTTCTCAAGATATTGACATCACAAATAAGTATATTAACAAGTGGATATAGGTGAAAGCATTGAATAAACATATCTTAGTATCAATCAGCATCATCATCAATAGAGATTCTTATATTGAAATCAAAGAATCACTGATATATAGGATTTGGGTACTTAAGGAACTAATCGACGACCTCGAATCTTCCAAAGATGCCAGTGAAGAAAGTGACACTAGTCTGTTGAACAAATTAGAGGAGTTGCCTTGTAGACTCACCTCTTGAGATAACCAATTCATTACATTAGATGAAATGAATGAAGAGTTATAAGGTATGATCTAAAGGAAATTTGAGGAAAAAACATTATCAATGAATTTTGTGGATAGTATTTTAGATAATCAGTTAACTCTGGATAATTTGAGAACCAAGTTAACCAGTCATGCAAAGTCAATCATAGTAGTGAGAGATGCTACAGTTAGAGCTAAGATGATCTTCAAAGTACTATTACACCAGATAGTATCAGAATATTGGCATCTATCACTATGTAAGATGCTCATCTGAAGAAGTCTGGTGACAAAAGTTGAATTACTCTTTTGTACTTTCTTCTTCATTCTTCTCATGCACTTTGTAATTGACTTGAGACATTTTCACATGTACTTTTGTAATATGTAATTACATGTAAAAATTTAGAAAAGTCCCAAAGTCAATGATGACTCATATTTGACTAGGTTTTCAATATTTAAGTCTTTTTCCATTTTGAAGGTTTTTCCCTATATATATAGAGGGAGCCTCTTTTGTAAAGCATCTCTAGATCATTGAGAGAAAAAACTATGCCAAAATTGAGATACTTCTTGAGACTTTGATCTCAGCTTGTAAATCATATTTTCTTGAATGAATGAGAAAGATATTATTTTCAAACTTTGTGTTGAAATAATTTAGGTTATTTAGGGGATCATTCTTATGTTCTCCTTCCTAATAATCTCTCATCTGTTTGATTAAATAAGCAAAGTATATGTGAAAAATATCTGAAGACATTTTGAAGGATATCAAAAAGACTTTGAGTTTCTTTTATCCTTTGTGATCTTTTTATCTATTGTAGTTTTAGGTGAAGACTTTGAGCTCCACTTTACTCTACTGTTACGTATGCTTCGGATCAGTGAAGGAAGTAACGAAAGACTTTGTGATTTTGTGGGTCTCTCGTAGACCTAGTTACTATCTAAAAAGATTTTCTACTATTTGTTGAATGTCTTTTTTGAAAGAAGAGGAATGTTTTCAGTCATCAACCAGGATTTCTCTTTTGCTCTGTGAACATCATCTCTAAAAAAAGAGAGATAGATGGTGTTATCTTATCCTGAGTATTATTTTTTACTTATATATATATATAGCATACAAGTAATTTATTGGGAACCTCCCCTTGATGAGAGGAGAGATTTATCTCATTAGGATGTGGTAAACCCACACTTTTTTCCATATAAATCTCCTTGTATTGTGGTTGATATACCCATTTTGCCGTCAGTTAGCTGATGACAAAATATTCACCCAATAATTTTTGGTAACTCTACTGGGGAAGTTACGTGTAGTCTAAAGCCTCAAGCTTCAAACTGAAGTAGTTCCTACCCTTATCCATTTCCAATTTATATCCATTTCCATTATCCATTTCTGTTATATCCATTTCCATTATATAGCCTTATTCATAATCTGGCAGTTCCACACTCCACTAATTATGAACATGCATTTTGAAGCCTCAAGCTTCAACTTGAAGCATTTCTAGTCCTTTTTCAATTTACACTCTGGTGGATCTACCATATACAAAAAGTCAGAGAGCTCAAGGTATTGTTGATTCAGTATTGGAGTTGGTGTGATGAACTAACTTTGAGATTTCTTCTCCACCATCTCGCCTTCAGTGAACCAAGAGTTTCCCTCTTACTAGTGTTAGATCTCTTATACCTGGTGAAGCTTTTAGTCTCAGTACTATTAAGGTTCTACCTATATTGACCCCACCAAGATTTTTTATCCCACCATTTAATCAACATATCATGGCAGTTCAAGGCCCTTGGGGTAACTCCTTTGGTCCTGTCAATTTGGCTCCACCTTTACACAAACTACCTCATAGTTCAAGAAAGAATTTCCCCAAATTCTATGGTGACAGGAAGGTTCATCCTAATGAGCATATTACTACCTTCTCCATAGCATGTGGTGTGATAGGTGTGGAATACAAATATATAGCGGTGAGATTGTTTGTAGAAACTTTGCAAGGTGGTGTTGCCGATTGGTTTTACCACCTTCAAGCTCAAACTATAACTGACTAGAATATGCTTAAGTCCAAGTTTGAGGCTAGGTTCAAACTCACTGAAGATGCACATGCCTTGTTGGCTCAGCTTACGTAAATGAAAAAAGAACCTCATGAGCCTATAAGAGATTTCATAGAAAAATTCAATAAGCTGAAGAATTGAATTCCTACGATTCCTCAACCTACACTAGAAAACCTCAAGTGCTTTTTCATCAACTCACAACTTCTTGAAGTAAGTTTTCTATTGAGGTAGGCTGGTCCTATGGATCTTGCTATAGTTAAAAATTTGGCTACTGAGATTGAGGATGATCTTATCTTGGAAGGTAAGATTAGGAAAGATTCTAATAAAAATAAATTTTCTTCATCTATTAAAAGGTCTTCTACGAGCACCACAGATCCTATGATGCAAAAATTGATGAATAAAATGCTAGCCCTAAAAAGACAAATGGCCCAAGGTATGTCTACTCCTACTTATTAGGATATGTCAAGGAAGACATTTCAGAACTAGTGATATCAAGGCAATGTTGTCAAAAATCAAGGGCAACCAAATCGCCTACCTCCCCCACTAGGGAAACTTGCCATTAAAGCATCACCTACTAAATCAGCAGTTGGTTACCTTGAAACTAAACAAGATTTCTCATTCCAACTTGAGTTAGACCAAGAAGATGATGTTAATATCTTTGTCAAATAAGAAGAAGAATTAGTTGATGACTCTAATATAGGTTTCCTAGATTATCAAGATGAAGTTAGAAGTAAGAGAGAAGTGTTTGATGGATCCTATGCTATTTTTAACAAGTCCCAGAACCAATTAACTCAATAAGATGATAAAGAAAAATCAAGAGAAGAACCTCAACCAATAGTTTCTATCACTAAATGAGGGACTTCACTACCTTTCCAATCAAAGGACCCAGTGACTAATAAAAAAGTAAGTACCTCAAATCATCTCGTACCTTCTAATTTTATCTCTCAGACCAATGCTGCACCTAATAAAGGTCAAGATGATGGGCTTCCTCCCTCTATCTCTAGCTCATTTCAATTATTTGATATAATTGATCATGCTAAAAAGACCAAGATGCAAATGACTGAGATTGAGTACTTGCGAGCCAATCCTGAATAGTTTGATAGATTGGCTGAATATGTGAAAAGTAAAACTACTCCTATAAGACAAGATTTTTCAAAAGTGACTCATGATTCCTCCAAGAATAAATCCACCCAAAATAATCTTGTTACTACTCCTCTTTTTGCTCCTAGGAAAATAGAACCTTTTTATGTTTCCCTATTGATAAATGCTTATAAATTAAGTAATTGTATAATAGACTTTAGAGCTTCTGATAACATTATACCCACCAAGGTAGCAGATTCTCTTGGTCTTACTTTGACTAAGACTTTTGGGAGGTGTTTTTCCATGGAAAATAAATAAGTTCTACTCTTGGGTCAAATCAAAGATGCCCAATTTGCATTTGCAGCTTTTCTAAAGAAAATAATCAAAATAAATTTTTTGCAAGGATGTTGGTGGTGAATTAAGCATGGACTTATCTAAGGTGAGGATCCAAGTCAAATATGTTATATAGAGATTGATCCATGAGAAGGAAGCAAAATACATGGTCACTCAAACATCGGCTCCTAAAGCTTAGATTCTATTTGAGTCTTCAGGCATGGGTAATTACTTTTTGTCCACAGAGGAAGTCCATGAGATGCTTGATGAAATTCTCAAATGTGTCAACCTAAAAATTAGTTTAGATGGAATAGAAGAAGTATTTGTAGAGTGTAGTGCAAGTGTAGAATAATCTCCCCCTCCAAATGAAGAAGAATCTAAGGAAAAATTAGTGTCTGATAAGGTATGGATTCTAGAACTTGATGGTAGCTACTCCTCTACCAGCTCAGGAGCCAGGATTATGTTGATATCTCCTCACAAAGATATTTTTCCTTCTTCATACAATTTGTAGTTCAACAACACCAACAAAATATCTGAGTATGAATCTTTGTTGCTTGTATTGAAGGCTGCTCAAGACAAAGGTGTCAAACTCCTTCATGCTAAAGGTGATGCTAAAATAGTGGTTTGTTAGGTAAGGAACATGTATCAAACCAAAAATGAGAAATTGTGTCACTACCACAATCTAATCTGAGATTAAATTGAAAGCTTTGACACTTTTAGCATCTCTACCATACCCAGGGAATTCAATGATCAAGCTAATGCACTAGCTATTTTAGCAACTCTATTAATTCCTCACCCTGATTTTAAAGGAGATAGGTACACTATTGAATTGGTATTTTGACCAAGTGTACCTGATAATGCCAGTCATTAGTAGGTGTTTAACAATGACAATCAAATCATTGCCTTCCTAGAGTAAAAAGATAGCTTTGAAAAAATACATTTTGATGGCAGTATACCTCAAAAGCTTAAACTAGCCCCTAAACTAAGTACAGATGTAGCTGAAGAATTCTTGTAACTTAAAGGGAATAAGATCCCAAAAGGCCTAGATTCCCTTTAAAAGCTATTTGACAAACATGATAGATTCATTAAATAGTGGCAAAAAGATTCAAACTCTCCCAAGAGTTTGATCAAATAAATTTAGGTACCCAAGAAAATCTCAAAGTAGTGAACATTGGGAAATGCTGCACTCAGGAAGAAAATTTCAAGTTCATTGCTCTGCTCTGCCAGTATATAAATGTCCTAGCATACTCCTATGACGATTTGAATTCACTCAGGCCTGAAGAAATCTACCATGACATTCCTCTCAAAAGTGATTCAGTGCCTTATAAGCAAAAATCTAGGTAGTACAATCTAAAGATATCAGGTATTATTCTGTCTGAAATATAGAAAATTTTGAATGCTAGGATAATTTTCCTAATCCATCATTCCACATGGATTGCAAACATAGTCCCTCTGAGGAAGAAGAATGGCAAAATTTGTATCTGTGTTGATTTCAAAAACTTGAATTAGTCATCCTTAAAGGATAACTCTCCTCTGCCTATCATGGACCAAGTTCTTTAGACGGTGACTGATTTAGAGATGTTATCAATGCTAGACGGTTTCTCAGGGTATAATCAAGTTGAAGTTGGTAAAGTAAACTAGCATAAAACTACCTTCACCACACTTGGGGCACTTTTGCCTATCAAAGAATGCCTTTTGGCCTAATAAATGTTGGCACCACTTTTCAAAGAGAAATGGACCTTGCTTTCAAAGATGAAATAGGTAAGTTCGTTATAATATACCTAGATGATTTAACAGTCTTTTCCAAGCATCACTTTGACCATGTGCACCATTTACAACAAGTTCTAGAATGTTGTCGCTAGAATGGCATCTCTCTAAATCCCAAAAAATCTATTTTTGGAGTAATGGAGGGGAAACTTCTCAGACACATTATATCTTGAGAAGGCATAAAGATTAACTCAGAAAGAGTTAAGTCCATCCATGAGCTTACCCTTCCCACAAGTAAGACTACTGTTCACTTTTTCTTCAAAAAAGTGATTTTTTTATGAAGGTTCATCCTTGAGTTTGCTGAAAAGACTCACCATATTGTAAACATGATGAAGGGAAAGGCCACTTTCCATTAGACTGAAGAAGGCAAATTGGCATTCCAAGACATCAAGATAGCGATTGCTCACACCCCAATTTTGGTTTGTCCAGACTATAACAAGGATTTCACAATGTATAGTTATGCTTCTGAGCACACACTTTCAGCAATTCTGGTTCAACAGAACCAAGAAGGTGTGGAATCTCCTATTTCTTTCATGAGTTATCCTCTTAAATCTCATGAGCTAAAGTACTCAAACATGGAGAAGCATGTTTATGTAGTGGTAAAGGTAGTGAAACATTTCTGCTTCTACATCTTGAATTCACACACTACTGCCCTAGTTCCTGACACCACAGTCAAATCCATATTAACTCAGTAAGAGTTTGTAACTAAAAGAGGCAATTCGATCACTAAAATATAAGAGTTTGATCTAGTCATCAAACCAATAAAGCTAGTGTAAGGAAAGGGCCTATGTCAATTAATTGCTGACAATAGACTAGAAAAAATAGAGCATGGAGAAAAAATTAAAGACATGCCAACTATCCTTTTTGTCTCCACCATGAATGAGTGGTATTAAAATATTGTTCATTTTCTTACTTATGGTGAGTGTCCTACTCACCTATCTTATAAAGAAAAGAGGACTATCAAGTTAAAGGCTACCAATTTTGTCCTCTGGGATAATGGCCTATACAAGAGGAGCCTTGATGGATTGTTCCTTCACTACATGGATAAAGAGCAACATAATCAACTTTTGAAGTCTTTTCATGATCTGGACTATGGAGGACATTTTTCTACTCCTGTAACTACCCATAAGATTTTTTGAGCTAGGTATTACTGGCCTACTCTCTTTCAAGATACATACAAATAGGTACGTAGATGTGAATTATGCCAGTAATTCATTGGAAGACCCAATTTGGCTGCTCTACCTCTTAAGCTTGTGGTGATAGAAGAGCCATTTTAGTAATGGGGAATTGATTTCATTGGTGCTATAAACCCATCTTCAAGTGTTGGACATGATTATGTCCTCACAATGATAGATTACTTCACCAAGTGGGTGGAAGCTATTCCAACCAAGAATCTACTTCAGAAGTAGTGTGTAATTTCCTTAAATAGAACATCATTTCCAAGTTCAAGGTCCCAACCAAAGTTATCACAGACAACGTAGCTTGTTTCTCTTACCAAGAGATTACTCAGTTCTATTTTAACTATGGGATTACCCTCTCCCACACTTCTAATTATTTTCCACAAGGGAATGGCCATGCAAAATCAAGCAATAAGAACCTGGTGACCATTATCAGGAAGCTGGTGGATGATAACCAATGAACCTGGCACAAAGCTTTGGTTGATGCTTTATGGGTAGATAGAATTACACCCAAAAGGGTAATTAGTATGTCACCTTTCCAACTTCTTTATGGTCTCAATGCTGAGATACCAATCACCTTGGAATTGCCAGCATTGAAATTGGTTAAGGCAATCGAAGATTAGACATATGAAAGCTCCATTGATAAGAGGATCATGTGCTTGACCGAGTTGGATGAGCAACAAACTATGGTGGTGTATTGAATTGTTATGCATTAGAGCCTAATGAAGAAGATCTTCAATCAAAAAGCAAAAAACCATGATTTCTAGATTGTTGATCAACTCTTGTTGTGGGACAAAAGAAGAGATCCAAAGGGAATGTATGGGAAATTTGACTCCCTTTGGAGGGGCCCTTTTACTATCCATCAGCTCAATGGTGAAAATAGTTTCTTGTTGAAGTATCAAGATGACACGCCATTTTCTTTGCCTCATAATGGGCAGCATTTGAAACACTTCAATTCTTGAAGTATCAAATAAGATCATCTGTGCATATGTTTATTTGCATAGTCTTTAGTTCTATTTTCATGCTTATCATTTTCATTTTTGACGCATTTCTTTTTTGGCTTGACTCCATAGTCCAATGGCTTGGATGAAGGCACTTAGAGACTGGTTTCTACTCCCATTGATTGGTTTGATAAATGAAATTTCCCCAACAAGAGACAACTATTGTTCCCAAAATCAACTATGCTTGTTTTTAGAACAACCCCTATGAAACTTGTTTGTTTCATGTTTTTCTCTCTAAGTTCATCTTTTAAGGCAAGTTTTTCTTGTTCTCATGTTTTCTCAATTGGTATAATTCAATGTTTGTGACATTACCTTGTTACATTTTCCCAAAAACATGAAGATCATTACCATCTTGATGCGGCTAGATGACCTTTTTCCCCCATTTCTCAGAGTTAGTGTTTTGTGGTGTTTCCATGTAGGGGCGACATTTTTCACTGCCATTGTATTTTTTTTTGTGTCTTCCATGTAAAGGTGGCATTTTTTTCTACCCTTGCATCCATCATGCAAGAGTGGAACCTTTTTTTGCCCTTGCATCTTTTGATGTTTTCCATGTAGGATCAGTGAAAATCACCACCCCTACATATCTTTTCAACCTCCCATGCAGAGGCAACGATTTTTGCCACCCCTGCATGGCCTCAATTTTCATGCATGACCTTAATGGCTGCACACACTGAGTGGTTAGAGGTGATTTTTTCCCCCATTTAATCTCTTCCCTCCCTCATTTCAATCCATTCTTCCATTGCTTCTCTTCCTCCCTGCCCCTGGATGATCAAGCAAACTAGAGGAAGCACATTTTTGCCAGATTAGAGTGTTGTTTCACGTTGTTCTTTAAGTAGGGTTTTGTATTTGTTTTTTTTTGTGTTTTTTCTTCTCATTTTTTGTTGTTATTTCCTCTTTTTTTCTAGGTAGGTGTTTTATGCTTTTCTTCTCCTCCTTCCTCTTTTTCCCCATGCAGATGTGATTTGAGTGGCAAGAAACCTCTTCTCTTCCCCCGTCAGGCACTTAACGTACGTAATGGCAGTAAATTTCACTGCCCTTACATGTGGGTGTCCAACCCATGTAAAGGCAAAAAAATTCATCACCCTTATGAACCCCTCTCGAACCCATGCAAGGGTGGCAAAAATCACTGCCCTTGCATAATGACTTTACCCAAACTACATTGGTGGAATAAAATGCTACCTATGCACAACCTAATACACTTCAAATGTGCATAGGTGGAAATTTTTTCTACCAATACATCTTTCATAACCCAATGTGCACAGTTGGTAATTTTTGACACCTATGCACAAGAAACTTCCTCATCATGTGAGGGTGGCAATTTTTGCCACCCATGCATACCTTCTCCCCATTTTCCCTAACACTAGGAAATTTTTATTTTTTCCATTTTTCAAGCCCGCTCCCATTTCCTTTTACTTTCTAACTTGCTCTCACCTCAACCCTTTCAAGCACATTTCCCTAGTCATGATCACCCAATGTGTAATTTTCCTAAATTGCCAATATTTCCCCTAATTGTGTGATCATTACTCTTATCGCAGTTTCTCTTCATGATCCTTCTTCATCAACATACTTTTGACAAAGGATCATCCCGATGATTGAAGTTTCTCCAAAGAAGTTGAAGATGATGAAGTACCAATATCAAGGTGTTTTCCAAATCACCTCGATCACTTCTAATGTTGACGACATTAGAGACACAAAAATTGGGCACTTAGATATAGCTGAGTTCATAGAGAGAACCAAGGAAACAAATCTAAGCTCCAAAATGAAGATGATAATTTAGAGAAACATCTATTTGGTCTCCTCTTTCCCTGTGTTGGCACATCACATAGATTTCATCCTTCAGTGCACCAAATTCTAAAATAAAGATACCAGAGCTATGTCAGATGCTAGTGGCAACGTGATAATTTAACTGGACCCTGAATTCATTGATGAACTTTTCATGTGCCCTCCTACTACTAAAGTATTGAATATCAACTTCATTAAAGCATAAAAAGAATATGACAAAGATCTTGATAAGGCAAAGAAGGTGATCAATAGCAGATGGCTCAAGACTCCTAGGGCTAACTTATCTAGATGGCCATGGAACTTTTTGAAGAGTGACTTTATAGAAGAAGTTGGTGACTTAATTACTCTTCTCAATATAGTACAAGGTTTACCCTCTTCTTCTCAATTTCATGAATGGATGTATCCCTTCATCAAGATAATCCTCTAAGGGAAACACGTCATTTTTTAGGGTGAATAGATCAACAATGCTCTATATGAGCAATTGACAAAGGTGCCTACTACTTCAAAGTTTTTTATGACTTCGTACTTGGTGTATATTACAGCTTCAATGAGAACCTTTCTAGGTTTGATGTCAAAGGGAAATAGAAAACCCACCCTTGTATATCAATATTAACCTCAACTAACATTAAAGGTATCAATCCATCACTTTAGGAGGGTAAATGATGCCTTTTTCATGGTATTTTTGTGTCTTTTTTACCCTTAATTAGAACATAAGAGAGTATTAGATGAAGCATGGACTGTTGTCAATGACTTCGACTATATGTTCTTATAGTTCCCTACTTTTTGCTATCTATGGGTTGGTTTTTTCCAAGGCTATCCCTATATACTCCCTATATTTTATTTTGATAAATTGATCCTAATGGATCTATGTAGACAAATTATTGTTGTACACAATAAGTAGATGGAACTTAAGAAACTAGGTTTCAGGTTCCCAATTGAAATTGGTAGGTACTCAGTATTGACTGCTACAAAAGCAAGGGCAATGGAGACTGAAATGCAACTGGTCACCATGAAGCATTTCAAAACAAGACCTAAATTTGATTATAGAGGTGTTAAAGACATGATCAAGAGAAAGACTCAGTTTCATGAGCCCATGATCGAAGATGTCTAGATAAATTTAAGGATAGCGAAAGATATCAAGAAAATGGACTAAAATAGACTATCTCTTGAGTAAATAGAGTATATAGGGCTCATTGATATTCCTCCAAATCTAGTAGAAGATAGAGATCTAGTAAATAGAAGATATATTGCTGAATAAGTCACTAACTCTCCTCTTCCTCTGATCCAATGGTCCCAAAAAGAGTTAACCTCTTTGAGGATGAGATTCGAACCAATATTGGCTAACACCAATGATTGGTTAGCAAATAAGGGGATCACATTAAAAGAATTCATCATGGGATTAGAGGCTAAATTCCATGAAGAGACAAGGAGGAGAGCAAAAAATAGAATAAAGAATAAGAGGAATGTTCCTTCTCCTTCCAGGCCTCATAAGCCTAGAATCATTTTCATATCAAAGAAATCAAATGTTGCTAAGAAAGAGTCAGAGTCAATAGATATGGGGGTTGAGAAACAAAGTACCTAAGAATAAGTATCAGATCAGATGGAAATAGATGACAGGCCTATAGATCAATAGGGGTCAGAAGCTCAATCTCTACAAGAAGGTGTGTAACCAGATACATGCATTTCTTCTTCTCTACCCCACTCACCTGTTACAACTCCTTTGCCCATTTCTCCCATTAGTATTCCCTCTTCTAGATCTGCCTCTCCTCTTAGAGTTAATTTTTGTGACCCTCAAGGCACTTCTAGGGATGTTCTTCAATCATCAGGATCCATCCCCAGTCTATCATCTCCTTCTTTCAACATCAAAGATAGTTCCACCTTTGACCAGTTAGTGGTAGGTGCAGTTTTGCCTGATACTATGCCTACTACACCCACCACACCCATTATTCCCACCATTAGTGTAGGTGCTACCCCAATGACACTAACTACATGGACTATTGCTACTGTAAGTGCTTCTACTCTCCCACCTTGGTTATCAACTTTCACACCTAAAAAGAAAAAGCAAGCCATCTTTTTAGATGACTTTGACTTTGGTAAGATATTACCAGTGAAAGATAAGACCCCTAAGAAGCCAAATATTCTTTTGAAAATAATTAGAGATAAGGGGCACAAATTTTTTGAGATAGCCAAACCCCCTTAAGGTGCGACTATTGAGAATTTTGATATGAGCAGCTACTCCATTTCTAGAGTTGAGTTAGGGAAAATAAATCATGAGGGTGCTAAAAGTGATTTACAATTCATGATGGATATCATGGTCCAAAAATTTGATACAGAGAGAGAAATGAAAGATCATTACAAAGCAAAAGTGGAATAATTGACTGCAATGATCAGGAGATTCATTTTTGCTCCAGAAGTGGCAACTCCAAAGGCTTTTTTCGTAGATCATCCTATAATCTAAAAAGTAGAGAAGACCTATATAAGGGGAAAAGTACTTGAAGATTACCTAGATAAGATGCATGTACAAGGGATTTTCTTATTTATAGAGGTGGCTGAGAAGACAGGTAAAATGAAGAAAATGAGAACAGAGTTAGAAAACCTTATCTCTATTATTTCTCAAGATATTGATAGCACAAATAAATATCTTAGCAAGTGGACAGAGATGAAATCACTAAATAAATTTACCTTAGTATCAATCAACATCATTGCCGATAGAGATTCTTATATTAAAATCAAAGAATCACTGATATATAGGATCTGGGTACTTAAGGAACTGATCAGTGACCTTGAATCTTCCAAAGATGCCAGTGAAGAAAGTGACACTAGTCTGTTGAACAAATTAGAGGATTTTCCTTATAGACTCACCTCTCGAGACAATTAATTCATTACAATAGAGGAAATGATTTAGGAGTTTAAAGGTATGATCTAAAGGGAATTTAAGGAAAAAACATTCTTAATGACTTATGTGGATAGTATTTTAGATAATCAGTTAACTCTAGACAATCTAAGAACCAAGTTAACTAGTCACACTAAGTCAATCATAGCAGTGAGAAATGCTACGATAAGAGCTAAGATGATCTTCAAAAGTAATATTATGCTAGACAGTATCAGAATACAGGCATCTATCACCATGTACGATGCTCATCTGAAGAAGTCTGGTGACAAAAGTTGATCTATTCTTCTGTACTTTCTTCTTCATTCTTATCATGCACTTTGTAATTGACTTGGGACATTTTCACATGTAATTTTGTAATATGTAATTACATGTAAAAATATGGAAATGTCCTAAAGTAAATGGTGACTCATCTTTGACTAGGTTTTCAATATTTAAGTCTTTTTCCAAATTTGAAGGTTTTTCCCTATATATATAGAGGGAGCCTCTTTTGTAAAGCATCTCTAGATAATTGAGAGAAAAAACTCTACCAAAATTGAGATACTTCTTGAGACTTTGATCTCAGCTTGTAAATCATATTTTTTTGAATGAATGAGAAATAGGTTATTTTAAGACTTTGTGTTGAAATAATTTTTGTTATTTAGGGGATCATTCTTATGTTCTCTTTCCTAATAATCTCTCATATTTTTGATTAAATAAGCAAAGTGTATGTGGAAATTATCTAAAGACATTCTGAAGGATATCAGAAAGACTTTGAGCTACTTTTATCCTTTGTGATCTTTTTATCTATTGTAATTTTGGGTGAAGACTTTGAGCTCCACTTTAATCCACTGTTACGTACGCTTCAGATCAGTGAAGGAAGCAATAAAAGACTTTATGATTTTGTGGGTTTCTCATAGACCTAGTTACTACTTAAAAATATTTTCTACTATTTGTTGAATGTCATTTCTGAAAGAAGAGGAATATTTTCAGTCATCAACCAGGATTTCTATTTTGCTCTGTGAACATCATCTCTAAAAAAAAGAGATGGATGGTGTTATCCTATCCTAAGTATTATTTTTTGCTTATATATATATATATATATATATATATAGCATACAAGTAATTTATAGGGAACCTCCCCTTGATGAGAGGAGAGATTTATCTCATTAGGATGTGGTAAACCCACACTTTTTGCCATATAAATCTCCTTGTACTATTGTTGATATACCCATTTTGCCATAAGTTAGTTGATGACAAAATATTCATCCAACAGGATGATGTACAGGGTTTAATTGAAGACAAAAAGTATTTAAAGGATGTAAATATATTGGGAACACTCATAGCTAATCACATGCTTAGAAATATAATCTATGCCTATTAGGCCTAGAACTAGGCATGAACCCTCATGGATTATAATGAAATTCATATAATCATATGATATTTATAAGCAAATTGAGATCCTTAATGGGAGAGTGGATGATTTATTGGACTCATTGGTTTGTAAAGAATAACTTAGAATTGGTTATTTTTGCCTAATTTTCTCTTAGGGGTGTCTAGAATGCATAGTAAGAACTTGAGAAGCAATTTATTTCACTCATATTTATATGGAAATTTTACATGGAGTCTCAATAAATTATGGGTGGTTTAGGAGGGTCCTATACTCAAACTCAGTGGCATTGGTTTGAAGGTTAAAACATTAACCATTATGAATCATTGTTAACAACCTAAATGACCTAAAACCCTCATAAGAACCTGATGAGGAAAAGATGATGAGAAATACATCTAAAATGGGTAAATTAACCTAGAAATTGATTTGGACCTACTTTCCACTCTTTAAATCTCCTTGACATTCAGTTATTCTATACTAACACTTGTATGGATGAGCCAAATTCTTTGTTTTCTACATGAATTGAAGTGTATTAGAGGAGCAAAAGGGAATATATTAATGAAAACCTTTGTGGAAGGAGTGTAGAGATGTTTTATAACCCCTAAAATACCATTTCCCCCTTAGTAATTTATTTAAACCCCTCTACTAAGTTAGTTGTTATAAGAAGTCTTGGATAGAACAATGAGAAGCAATGTGAATGTCAAAATTGGAGGTGAGAAGTGTGAGATTGAGCTTCTTGAAGTATATTTGATAGAACAAAGGAAAAATAAGGTATGAATATGTGTATTACATCCCTAAAACAAATTTCCTTGAGCATCTATAGTTTTCCTAGTGATAAGAGTGAGAATTGAAGCCTAGAGGGCTAGTGACTGACTATAAGAAGGCGAATAACAATTGATAAAGAGAAGGTCATCAATTGAGAGGTGTATAATGAATTTCAAAAATCATTTTTAAACTTATTAATTTAGTTCATATGTGTCAAATACTTCTAAGGTAGTTCAAGATAGATAGGTGGAATCCTTATCAAGAAGGGTAGTTTCAAGAAGGATGATGAAGTGTCCATATGACATCTTCAAGGAATGTCATGTTTGTGATTGACACTTATTCAATGAAGCTTCATTATTTATTTTTAAAAAACCATATCTTTAATTTTAATTGGTTTCAAGACTTCAAATTATCATGGTTACTCTTCAATGTCACTCTTTCTCTCTCCTCTCCTCGCTCTATATATTGAAGCCATTTTGGCATTGTAAATAATCCATAATTGGTATGGAAAAGCCCTACTAGTTTTGACATCTTGATTTTACTTTGAATAAAGTTAATAATATAGTTTATTATATTAAATTTCTTGCCTAATTATGTCAAGTAGTCTATTTGGATGAAAAGTGACAAATTTTTCTCCTTCATTCTATTTTGCTCTTGTATGCATTGTTTGAGTAGCATTTCTTCTAACAGGTCTCATGATGTGTATATGTTTTTATGTATATTTTAAAGTGTGAATGAGATTATAAGTGTCTAATATAATACATCATAGTTACCCACCTTTGTAATTTCATGGAAATATACCTCCATATAGAAACACTTATGCTAGAAGAACTTTTGAGTTAAGATTAGTTGTAGAAGTCTACTTTCTTAGTGAAACTGCAAGTATGTTAATGGAGATATCATTGGTGTATCACCTCCATTAGTGTAGGTTAATTTTATGTTTCCTTATTACATTTTCACCCCTAATATTTATTATCCTAGTGTAGTGTGTGAGCCTAAACAAATAAATCAAGGGAGCTAGCACATAATCTAGAGATCTATCTCTTAAAGTAGCTTGCCT
This sequence comes from Torreya grandis, assembly GCA_037957365.1. NCBI lineage: Eukaryota > Viridiplantae > Streptophyta > Pinopsida > Cupressales > Taxaceae > Torreya > Torreya grandis. Next base: position 112,810 of record JARHVA010002926.1, read on the forward strand.
ATATGCAGAGATAGTTCCATGTTATCCCAAATTTGAGAAGGTATATTTGAGTTATCTAAGGTGAAAAATTTGGGATATAAAATTTCTAACATGTCTAGTGGGACTTGAATTCCAATAATGTTGTTGAAAGTGGATGTTGGTCTTGATAACAAGAGGTTGTAAAAGCCTACTTCCTATAGTATTTGGTGACTTCAACATTTGAATCTTGGTGGAATATTATTTAATTGTGTCATTCCTAAGGTAATCATAATATCTCATCCTAAATGAATTATTTTTGAGTTTAAATAGATTCCTTCTTATTTAATCAAAGCATACAAATTTGTTAACACCCATCCTTACTTAAATAGATCCTACCTTGCTCACAAACCTATAAGAATGTTTTTGATTGGACCATTATTTTAAATTCCTAAATTTACCATGGAAATTAAGCTAAATTTTATTTCTTTAAATATATATATTTCTCTAATACTTACCCATTATGATGACATTCTCACATCTACCTTCAAAAGTATTCCCTCATACATAGGTGAGACTGTCATTACCCCTATTGAGCATATTAGAAAGATTACTAAGTCATATAATATAAATCAAATCATTGATAAGAACATATAAATTAGGTTTTTTTTTCTCTTTGAAGGGGAAATATCTTGATTGGTATGGTACATTTTCCCTTAAATCTATCACTGAGTTTGGAGATTCTTTGAGGAGAAGATTTGAAGCCTAGAGCATCAACTTGTCATTGACTGATCAACTAACTAGCATAAGGAGAGCATCTCAAGAATTTATCCAAGATTTCATGCAATATTTTAGAAAACAAGGGATAAGATACCAATCTTGGTAAGACCTACTACACACCATGCTTTCCTTTATTACCTTAAGGCTTTTGATAGTGATATTTTTATGATGATATAATCTATGGGAAGGATCACATTGCATGATGCCTATGATTTGGCCATTAGGGCTGAGAATTATTTGATTCAGGCTTAGAATATTGACCCAAGACCTCCTATTCACCTATTCCCTACTTAAAAACCCCCTACACCTATTTTTACTCACATTCCTGTACCAAGACATAAGTTTTATGCCCCTAATTAGGAAAGCAATCTCACTGAGGCATACAGAATGAGTACTCTTGAACAAGATATATTAGGTATTAATAGTATCATAAAACACCAATAAGTGATTCCTATCCAAATCCACTATCAACATAATCAATCTTAATTTAACTAACAAGATAATAGACCACTCTTCTAAGGTCATCCTCAAGGTCAAGGACAACTAGTTCAAGCAAAGTCATATAATAGATATTATCCCAATGTTACTTCCACCTCAAAATCATTAGATCCTAATAAAAAAACATTTTTCAAGATCATGATGGTCAACCTTCACATGATCAACCTAATGTTTCATCTACCTATGTTAATGAGTCCTTAAATCAAGATTTCATGGCAAATTTGGGAACAATGCCAGCCATGACTCAAGATGAGGTACCTAATGGAGGAGAGAACAATGTAAATAATGCTTAAGTGGAATATAATTTGGTCAACTTATAGCAATATGACTCATGTTTTGTGAATTTCCAAGGTCAATCAAGCAAAGATTCAAATCTTATAGTTGTAAACACAAGGGCAAAAATAAAGGCAATTAAAGAGGTTTAAGTGGTTGTAATAGTTCATCAATAAATGTTCAAACATACCAAAGGGAAAGTGTGTTTAATGTAGTCCCAAATGTATAAGTTTATAAAATAAATTATATTTCTAAGAGTCCTTTCAAATTTCAAAATTCTCAAGTTGTAGGCAACACCATTCCTACTAGAGACAAACTAATGTAAGTGGCTCCTTCACTAACATTGAAGAGTAGATGAAGAAGGATCATGTGAATGTATCAATGTGGGATACATTATAAATACCTAGACAATAATATCTACTCCAAAAAGAGACTTACAAACTCAATTTAGTAACCAAGATGCCTAGTGGGAAAGAGGAAACGTTGACAAACACTTTGAAGCCTAGTGAAGGATAATCAAACAAAGTTGAGAACATAGACAAACCTCCTCCATTATATTTATCTATCAACATTAGAGATGTTTTGGTCCATAATTTTTTGATTAATTGTGGACCAAATAATTTTTTCATGCCCAAACAAGTAGCTGATAAGTTAAACTTGAAGTAAGAGCCTCATTCCAAGGGAGTACTATAATTAGAGAGGTCAATTATCAAGATAATTATCATAATCAAAGGTTTGAACCATGTTCTTCATGATTTTCATACTTTAACTATTACTCAAGATGTTTTGGTAGAGGATGTGCTACCTCATTTTGTAATTTTCTTATCAAGAGATTTTACTACTAATATTGGAGGATAATTGACTTTAGATTGGTCTTGTATGACATTTAGGAATATATATGGTGATAAGGTATCAATAAAATCTAAAACTCTATCTAGTTTTTATGTAGAGACACATGTGCCTTATATATCTCAGTGATAAAGAAGATCATTCTAGTAATCAATAACCTAAAACACATCTTGATGGCATAACTGATTTATACCTTGATGAATGGGGAACTAAGAAGTATGGATTTGAAGAAATAGGTCTTGTTACATATATCTTCCATGAAGAGTATGATAGATCTCTTGAGGTAAATTAGACAACACTCTAAAATAGGTTTCATGGGGTAGCTACATTTTACACATAGATGATGATGTTCATATCCTAACTATGATAAATCATAAAAATCCTATTGAGAAATAGGTTTTGATTTCCAATTAAGAGAACACTCATGATCATGAACCTAAAGAAGAAGTAGATGACATGTGGTAACAATTCAATGCCATAGTTTAGGAATTTAAGGAGGTACGTAGGTCTGTAACTCATCAAAAATAATGTAGGTCTAATGATGAGGTCAATCATGTACCTTATGAGAATAAATAAGACTACCTTGATGACTCCCAATAATAGGCATATTAGAATTCAAATATATTTGAGGTTGGAAAGAGTTTCATGACTCCTAATTACCATATTGAAGAGTGCCAATTAAACATGATAAAGAACAAACTAGATGAAAAGTCAAACAACCATTTAAGAGGGATAGATGGAGTGTTCATGAGAGTTATAAGTGACACACTTGTTGTTAGTATAATTTCCAAATATGGTAATTAATTTGACTATCTCCATAAGTAAGTTTTCATTGACAAACATTCATTCTATGATGGTTTGTTTTCATGGAGCAACAATGATTCTAGAAACCTTATCTTTGACCTTAGTTCAAGTAATGAAAATTTTTATTTCACCTCAATTTTTTTGAGGTCTTGTATATTAGGATAGGTGTGTGTTTTCCTTTGAGTTATTTGTGTGTTTTCCCTAAGTGGTTAGAGAGGACAAGTGTGTGTCTTGTGTGTTTGTTTCTTGTTGTATTTTTGTGAGTTTTGAGTTATTTTAGAGGAATTTTAGTGTCAATTATAGTATATGGGTGACTCCATTTCCCAAGGATATGAGAAATAAACTAATCATTAACATAGTAGGCATGCTACCCCTAGAAATCACCAAAATGTTGACCAAATTTTATTATAGGTCAAACTTAGTCAGCCCCATACATATTCAAACTTTTGATAGGGTCCTTATATATTTTAAATGTTTACCATGGTCCTAGATGAGGTCAGTCATAGTTTGAGGGTGTCATAAAATATGTTTTAAACCTTGGTCACATTTGTCTATTTTTTTAATGCCATTTTATGCCACCTTTTGGCCATTTTAAATAAATATAGAGTTTTCAACAAAAGGAAAAATGTTTAAAGATGTAATATAACATACCACATGTTAGATAATGTCATAAGGAGGATTTGAAATTGAAAATTTATGGGTTTAATATATAAATAAAAAGATCATCTATTAAAGGTTAGTTTTAGATAGTTATAAAAATTGAGGTGACTCGTCTGACACATGTGATACTTTAATAAGGTGTCTTGAGACCCATACAGAATATTTCTAGGATAATGTGGCTTCAACATATCTAAAATTACCAAAAAATAGTTTCTTTCTCCTATCATTCCCTTGAATAGGTCAAGAAAGGTTAACAATTTTCTTTTGGTACAGATAGGGTAAGAAGAGTTGAAGTGAATGTACTTGGTGGATGTTAAAGGTCCCTATGTAATTCCATTTCATGGTCATATTTTAAATATTAATGCTTTATAGTATATAAATAGTCACTAATATTGTTAACTCTTGGAGAGTTATTAGTGATGTCATGGTGATGTCATATAGGCTCCCTATTGAGTAGATGAAGTGCTTTGATAGCCTAAGTAACAATGATAAAGTGTGCAATGTGTTTGTTTGTGTGTGCTTGTAGTTGGCTTGGTTGATATTTAGTTTTGGCATGGTTAGAGATGTTTAGGGATTAGTATGGTGATTTGAGGATGTGCAAGAGGTCCACAAGATGTTTTCTAAGATTTGAGAGCTTGTATGCATGAGTGGTATTCATGTAGTTCTTCATTATGTTCATCTAGACATTTTGGGTCCAGTGGTAGAAAACTTGAGTAGGTAGTTTGATGACATCACCATTGGCACGTGTGGATGAGTCAAGAGGAAACGGTCACATGGATTTCTTTAGTTTTATGTCTAATTGATATGCACTAAATATCAAATCATGAGTCAAAGTGTGTCAAATATTTGAGGGGGTAAATTTGTCTTCTTGGTCAAAATTTATTATTTTTCCATAGCCAAATTTACATGTGGTTAGAAAGAATTCAGTAAACATGTTGATAAGGTTAACATTAGCATGCATGGAGGTGTTAGGAAAAAATGATCAAATGAGTTTGTTCATTTTTGTGCGTAATTTATGTGTGATAAGTTTTAGATCATGTGATGAAGTTTATCAAAAGATATTCATATGAAAAGTTGGGCTCCCAAGTAGTTTGACTATGTTTTTTCATACTTAGCCAAATTTGCTTGATAGGAAAATCTGAGTAGGGGTTTTTGTGATGTTATATCTTGCACATGTAAAGGTGTAAAGAGAAACTGATCATATCAGTTTGTTTAATTTTGATCTTAATTAATTTTCACTATAATTCAGATCATCCAATGAAGTGCAACAAAAGTTATGAAGGAACAAAGTTGGTCTCCTAGACAAATTCTAAGCATAATTGGCTCTATGATAGAAGATTTTGAAAAGGCATTTTAATGATGTTATATCTTTCACATGAAAAGGTTTTAGGATCATTTTGGTATATGGTTAGATTCCTCTTTTAAAGGAGAATATATGGTGCAATTTTTATAAATGAGATTAATTGAGGCAAAAGTTACGACTATGCAAAGTTGGCCTTCTAGGTTTATTTCAAAGGTTCCCGTAGTCATTTTTGCATATGTTAAAGTTCAAACAATATATATAGAGCACATTTACTCTAAGACATCAAGAAGTAGTGAGATGAGGATGGGTGCACAATGTTTAACAATTGAGAAAATGTAAAGGATAAGGATTTAATGATGAATAGGTGTTCATACAAATTAATCTAACAATGAGCATTGCTAGAAAAAGAATTGATTGATCCATAGAGATCTATAGAGCATGTTGAGTCAAAATTTCTAGATAGCACATGATGAAGTCAAATATCAGATGTTTAAAATTTGAGCATTGGTGCCTATGCCTTAAAATTTTAGACAAGATCAATAGCCTGTGATTGATCTAAAGTTGAGAGGACATGAGATGTGACCTTTGTGTTGAAGTTTAACTATAATTGTTTACATTTGAATATTTGAGTTTATGAAGGAAATACCAGTGTTTAGTTTTTGAGTCATATATTTCAATACAAAATGAATTTTCTCATGATATAAAAACAAAAGATGAGTATGACTCCATGGTGTATATAATGAATCTAATTTTAATAGTTGTGTGTATAGTCAATATATTAATGTTCAAAGTTGACTATGTATTCATGCTTATTATGCAAGTGATTTGAGAAGGATGTTATTTTGATGTATAAAGATGAATTGGATATTGGGGAGTGTTGCAGACTCTATAAAGATGCTCTGTGTGGATTTTAGAGGTGTGATGAATCTATCTTGAGTATGAACAATGCTTAAGAAGTTGTTTGTGTGTTCATTCATGATGTTCCTATACACCAAGTTAGTGTTTGAGTTGTTTGAGCATACATAGATCTGAACAAAGATGATTGTCATTATTTTATTATGTCAAAGAGGACATAAGTAGTTGACCCATGCTTTTCTAAGTGGTCTTATGTTCTTAATTTGTTAGATGTTATGCTAAATGGGTAAATAGGTCTCCATGAAACCTATAAGAGCTACAAGAGCCTTATAAAAAGGTATAAATTCTTAAGGATGACCCATAGATGTTATGGATGACCTGTGAAGATTTTTTTGAGTCATGTCTTTGTTTGAAATATGCCTTAAGGGATAAGTCATGCCTAATGGCTGACCAAGGTAGTGATTATCATCATTGCTCTATAAACAGTGGAACCAAATGTGTTAGTTTATAGACTTTGAGAGTGAGATAAAGGAGAGATTTAGGAGAATCTTGTTTGTGTGATTTAGGGAGTGAAGGAGGGGTAGAGTGCCTTGAGGATGAGTTGAAGGGTATAAAAAATTAAGGACTATTTATATGACTTATTGGTCATAATTCTATTTGTAGAATAGTGTTCTTGTTGTTTGAGTATGAGTGAGGGTGAAGAGTGATAATTAGAGGTCCATCACTAGGTGTTTAATACATTAGTAAAAATGTGGATGTGGTCATAGGTGTTATTGTGGTAGCTTAATATATAGGGTGGTTATATCCTCCTTATAAGGTAAAACTTGATAAAACTCTGGGTGTTGTTACAACTCAGCTAGATAGGTGTGGTAACACCTTGTGGGATTTTAGTATCACTAAATAGGGATTTTAGTTCCTTGATTAATTGTAGCTAGTCTAAATTAGTTCTTGTTATTATAGTAGAGTAGTCCAATTACAGGTTCCAGTGGGTTTTATTCCCCAAGAGGGTTTCCCATGTATGTCATGTGTTATGTGATTGATCTTGTATTATCTCTCTTTCTCATTGATATGAATGATGTGTATGATTCATGAAAGCTTATGGTAACTGATTAAGTGTTTTTAAACATCATAATTGAAGATTATATTATTTGGTTTCATTATTTCACCCCTCTCTTAGTTATCGTACCTCTAACAATTGGTATCAAAGTAGGTCCTTTGGTAAAGTCTTGACATCTTGAAGGTGATCTAAGATACAATATGGGTAGTCATTAAGGAGGTTTATCTACTAATAAATGACTGATATTAAATGGATCTAATTATTCCATTTAGAGTGCAAGGATGGGAACATATATTATGTCCCTAGGGTTTGATGTATGGAAATATTTTCTAGATGGTTATGTTGTTCTTGTTATTTCTTCATCTAGTGTTGCATATAAGAAGTTGTTTGAGAATAATTCAAAGGAAATGAATTCCATCATTTATTATCTTATAAAGACTAAGTTCACCAAATTAATCTATTTCACATCTGCTAAGGAAATATGGGATAAATTGAAGAATATTTTTTAAGGAGATTTGAATGTTAAGTTGGAAAAGTTGTAGACTCACCAAAGACAATTTGAGATCCTCAAATTGAAAGAAAAATATAATGTGGCATCCTTTTTGTAGAGAATTGATGATATTTTGAGCACATTAGAGGTCTTAGAGAGAACTTTAAAGAGGATATAGTAGTTTAAAAGGTATTAAAGTATCTATCTCTCAAGTTTGATCCAAAAGTATCTACTATAGAAGAAATGCATGATCTTACTCAGTTGAATATGGATCAATTACATGACACCCTTACTACATATGAAATGAGATTAAATGATCATATAACACCAATGAAATAAGATACATTTAATATAGAGATGAATCCTAAGAAGTTCCAAGGAAAGAAATCCAAAGAGGATGGCATATCTAATATTGATGATGATGAACTAATTAATTTGATTACTAGGAAATTAAACACAAGCTTAGGAAAGTATAAGGGTAAACTACCCTTCAAATGTTTCAATTATGGAGAAATAGGACATTTTAATTTTAAGTGTCCTCATAAACATGAAATTATTGATGATGAATAGCATGGTGAAGGACAAGATGAATACAATAAGACATATAGGAAGAAAGGATTCATAAAATATAACAACGAGAAGTCTTTCAAGAACAAGAATATTCTTTACACCAAAGAAGATTGTAGCTAATCAAATGAGAGTGAAGATATTGACTTAGAATATGATCATGAATATGATGGTCCTATTGAAGATGAATCCCTATCCATGGTTGAGGAAGGAATTTGTTCACATTAGAAGGAGTCTACTTGGAGTGATTTAGATGATGATGAAGATGAGGTGGATTGTGATATTGTATTGATGAATGCTCTTGAAGAATTGAATATTGAGAAAAAAATCATTAAGAAGATGAAATATAAACTCAAGAACTATGAGGATAAATTTAGTGTGTATGAGGCAAGATTGAATGAATACACCAATGAACATGAATATATGATCAATCATCTTAGTTGTCAAAATTATAAATCATATCTACAAGCCTAAAAGCTAAAGAAGATGAATGTCCAAGGTATGTTTCTAAAAATGAGTCTTTAAAATTTGAGCTAAAAAAGATATCTAGTAAGGGGAAGACATTTGTGAGATTTGAAAAGAGCTCATTTGATCTAGATAATATTATGAGTGGTCAAAATAATTTTAGTGATATAACTTATCTTGGATATGAAGAAGAACAAAAGAATGTAACTCAAGATAATATGAAGACTAATGTAAAATAAGATAATCATACTTTCAAGACAAATCATCAGATAAGGAATGAAGGTACTAGTAGAGTAAAGACAAATTAGCTTGGACATTCAAATGCCATGAGGTATGCAATATTCAATGGTTACTATTACACATGTAATCAATTTGGTCATAGGGATAAAGAATGTAAGAGACCTGTTAGAAATGAAAATGCATGGGATTATGATAGGGGTCATTAGTCAAAAGGTGTGAACAAAGTTAAGTGATTTAATTGTCATGACATAGGACATGTTGAAAATTTATGTCTAAATAAGGTATCACAAGATATGTTTCTTGAAAAAGGTATGGTGTGTTACAATTGTGTATAGAGAGGTCACATTGATAGGCTATAAAGTAAAGGTATACAAGATGGAATAGATTTTATCAGGCTCCTAAAGTGCAAGGAAGAAGGCAAGTTAACACATGGAAACCCAAGTGAAAAGTGTGAGTCTTGATGACTTTATAGGTACAAGTAATTTGTTTTCTATGGTGGAGAATGCTTCAAAAGTTTAAGAATGACAAGGACCATCATTTTATACTCATGTTGAGAATAAAGAGATCAAGCTCAAAGAAAAGACCAAGGTATTGGTTAAAGCTAGTTTTGAGGTATGTATTTATCCAAGTGAACATCTTGTTATTGTTGAATAAGTGCCTAGTGATGAGGATCAAAGCTGCAAGGAAGATTATTTAGATGAAAAGGTATGCCATGAATCTATGTTTTAGATTGAGGTAAAAATAGGTTTTGAAGGGGCCCTGAAACCCTGAAATAGAGAGTAAAATAAAGAACATCTAAGCCCACAGGCAACGCCTAAAAAACACTACAAAGAAGTAGCAAAAACAGGTTTTAAATGGACCTGAAACCATTAGAGACACATCCGGTCAAAACCCAAAAATAGAAATCTGGTAGCACAACATACAAAAGATAACAAAAGGAGAACAAAGATAAGTACCAGTTTCTAAACCAACAAGAAGGACCAGATTATTCATCCAGTTCTAGTATCAAGTTCATGGCTTCTTCTCCTTTCAAAGCAGTTACCTGGGTGGTAGCCTCCAGCAAAGCTCCTTTTTGTGTATCTTTCCTTTTGGAACTTTGCCTTGTCCTTTTGCTGGGACCCTCTAGTGCTTTGGTCTCCTCATTGGCTCGTTTACCTATATTGATAGCAGCTGCACAAATGTTGGACGTTACTTCCTCCATTTTCTTTCTATTATCCTTTATTAGTTCCTGGAGGTTGTTTTCGTAAGCTTTGAGCTTGACAGGGATCTCGCTTAACTAATTTTCCATGTTGTTTACTTTATTCCAAACAACTTTCAGAGAATCTTCCAAAGTTTTCGCTTTTCTCTTGAGATCAATGATCTCCCTACACAACCAGGAATCAAATTGGGAATAAGACTCAGCTTTACAGTTAACCCAGGTCATAAGAGTGTGTATTTCTTCATTCTAATTCTTCCCTCTCCAATCCTCAGACTTTTTATTGGGGCTAATCCTGGCTTCTTCAAAGAAGTCTTCTTGACTCTTTTGTTCCCGCTTATTGATTCTAGTTTGAATTTCCATCTCCATATTTTGAATATCATCCTGGACAAAAATTTCCTTTTCATTCTTAGAAGTTGGGTCCTCTCCAGGATCTTCCTGGACAAAATCATCCTCCGACACTTTCTGGTTTTCCTCTGTCTCTTCTGTTCTGATAGCAGAATCCTCCTCTGTATTGACTTTATCTTTTTCAATTTCCTCAGATCCTTCTTCATCATTACTAGAGTTGGTGTCCCAGCTCTCAGTTCTGTCTTCCTCCAGTTTTTCCTCCTCAGGTTCTTCAATACTCTCCCGACCCCTTTCTTCTTCTACATTCTGTTTATTAGGACTAGGGGTCTTAATTTTGCCTCTCCTGCTTACATTTTCATTCTTTTTATTTCCTGGCAACTTATTTTTCCCTTGTTTGGGATACTTAACCAGTGCCCTATTCTTGCAATAGCCTTCAATAAGCAGAATAAGGTCTTCATGAAGAATAGGGCGCAAATCCTTTTTCCTATGAGCATAAAGGCTTTGAATCAGGGAATAGCAAAGATAGAAAGGAAAAGACAAGCTAACCTTATGCCTGAAGTGGTTGAGGAATACAAAATGGAACTTATGCACTCGTTTGCTTCTTCCATCCAAGATGAAGTACTCCCTTATACAGCTTAAGACGTCCCTCCATATCCCTTTAATCTGGTCCAGCTCATAGAAATCCCCATTTTTGACCAGCTTCTGCTCTTCCTCATCCATTTTGGGGAACTTACAAAAGGCCTCATTCGAAATGTTGGTCTGCTTAGAAAATTTGAGTCCATCCATTGGCAACCCTGTAACCTCAGCAAGAAAATCCTCAGTTAAATTTACAGTTATACCATGCAAGGTAACCCTGTCGTCAGACCAATTTTTGAAGAAGGCCATTGTGATATGCGGTTTAGAGCAGTGGAGTCTTTCCATGTAGCTTGTAACTTTTCCTTTCTGTAGAATTTTCTAGACTTGATGTTTCTCTCTCCATTCTGCACAGCTCTTGGGCTATTATTTATGGGGTTCTCCCTTCCTTTCATGTGCCATAATCATTTTCTTTGAATCCCAATTACTGTGGATATTACCCTGGGTCCTCCTGCTGTCAAGTTGATTGGGACATCGCCTTTGTTTGTGGCTTTTTAGGATCCGCTTCTCCCTCTTGAGGACCTTACTCTTTAATAATTGAGTTCCTTTCCCCGTGCTACCACTCCTCCTACTCATTATGTTTTTATTACACTCCAATCTTACCTTCTTTTGCATGTGTGGCATCGAGAAGAATGATCGCCCTTAAATCCATGTTCCTTTCTAAGGTTTCATCCCACCTCACTTTTTGACCTTCCCGGACAGCACAGTTAGCAAGCCAATCTCCAACACCATAGGCTTCACGGTAGGTGTGGGTGATTTTTATATCTTCAAATTTATTCAAAAGAGTTTTCATCTCCTTTACCTTATCCTCTATGGTCCAAGACGCAGAATTCTTATTATTAAGGATATTTATAACATTCAAAGAATCCCCTTCAAGCCACAATTTGGAATATCCCGAGTCCACAGCTAATTTAAGGGTCTGGAGGGCAGCTGTAGCTTCGGCAATGTGGCAGTTACATATACCAATGGGAATTGCGATAGCATCAATAACCATGGGAATTGCCATGAATCTATGTTATTTCCATGTACTGATAATCTAATCATAGAAGAAAATGATAATGTTGTAGTAGTTGAGAAAGTTATTTCTTTAAAGCCAAAGAAGAAGGAGAAGAAGAAGAACTATTAGTCTCAATTGAGCAAGGAGAAAAAGAAATATGATGAGTTGTTTTTATTTTATATCATTGAGCTATAGAAGGTGTCTCTATCTATGCTTCTTAAGAGACTCTGTTTAAGTTGAGAAACAAGTGTTGTCATAGTGTTTTTTATTTAGAACAGTCTATAGGGTTAGATTGAAGGTTCTTAGATTGAAAAGGAGGATTTGTGATTTATCAAGGTAATATTTTTTCATAGAAAGGTCTATTGATCTTATTTTATTGTGTTCCATGTGGTATTGTAACCTCAAGGTATGATTTAAGTCATATTGAAAATTTTTGTTTACTCTTGGGTTTCCTAGTTTATGCTTAAGAGTTTGCAAGTCCTAAAATGGGTTATAGCAAGTCAAGGTTCTCAATTGTGTAGAATCTCAAATCTTGGTCCAAAAGTGTGATGGGTATCTTCAGGTTTGTAATAAGTTTTAGAGGTTTGTTGACCTTGTTTGTTTTGAGATTCTAGGGTTTTTAGCTATATTAAAAAAGTGGTCTAAATTATAAACTTAGGTTTGTGGCTTCTTAATTTGTTGAATGGGAAAAATGGTTTTTCAAATCAAGATTCATAGAGATTTTAATGTGTATGGTTCTCAAGTTATTCATATTTTTGTCAATATGGAGGGATAATTGGCTAGTAGGTTGGTGAAGGAAGTATGTTGTAGAGGATGATCTTGGTGATCAAAATTTTTATGATTGAAGGGGCATATAAAAGTGCTCTAGATATGAATTTTCATGTCTTGAAGATGTGTCCAATGAAAATTATGGGATCTGTAAGTTATAGGTAGGGCTACAAGGAAGCTAGACAAGCCTAGTTTTAAGAAAAGTGTTTTTTTACTTAGTTTATCCAAAAGAGAAAGGTATTCTTGTTTCAATAAGAGTTCTCAATTTTATCGAGATCATATTTCTTATTTGGTGAGTGGCATGAAGTTCTATTGATGTTCCTTGTTGTAGTTTGAGGGAGGAGGCTAGTTAGCATGAGTGATGGTTCTTCATGGTGTATGGAGATGTACAGATGCTTAGAAGGTAAAATGGATCAAATTTCTTAGTGGGAGTCCCTCTCAGATGATGCTTTATGTGTTCCATAATATTTTTTTGTTTTTTTGTGTTCTTTTTTCATATGTTATAATGCTTGGTTGAAGAGAGTGTTGGCATGAACCAAGAGGAAGTTATCAAGACAAGCAAAAGTAGGCTCAAGGTATGGGGGAGTTTATCATATTTTTAACATGTTACTTTCCTATTTTTGGGTCTTTTTAGGTCATTATGATCAATTGGTTCCCACTTTTTCATATGTTAAAGGGGGATACAGTTCCTATTATGGGAGTGTTTGAAGAAAGAGAAGGTGAGCTATATATTGCTATATATGATGGTTGTTGACATCAGTGACAAAGGGGGATATAATTGGAAAGTATTTAGTGATGTTATGGTGATTTAATATAGGTTACCTATTGAGTGGATGAAGTTATTTGATATCCTAATTAATAATGATAAAGTTTGCAATGTAGTTGTCCTTGTGTGCTTGTAGATGGCTTGGTTGATCTTCAGTTTTAGCATGGTTAGAGATGTTTAGGGATGAGTATGATGATTTGAGAATGTAAAATATTTCCATAAGATTTTTTCTAAGCTTTGAGAGCTTATATTCATTATTTTTATTTATCTAGATCTTCATTATGTTCATATAGACATTTTGGGTCCAGTGGCAGAAAATTTGAGTAGGCAATTTGATGACATCACCATTGCCACATGTGGATGAGTCAGGAGGAAATGGTCACATGGATTTAATTAGTTTTATGTATAATTTATATGTTATAAATATAAATTCATGAATTAAATCATGTTAAAATATAATAGGGTGCAAATTTGGCTTCTTAGTTAGAATTCATTATTTTCCCATACTTAGCCAAATTTGCATGTGGTCAGAAAGACCCAAGTAAGCATGTTGATAAGGTTAGAATTCAAATGTGTGGATGTGTTAGGATAAAATTATCATATGGGTTTATTCATTTTTTTTCTTAATTTATTTTTACTAATTTTTCAATCATGTGATGAATCAAGTCAAAAGATATGCATATGCAAAGTTGAGCTTCTAGGCAGTTTGACTATGTTTTTCCATACTTAGCCAAATTTGCATATGGAAAAAAAAGTTAAGTAGGCATTTTTATCATGTTATATCTTACGTGTGTGAAGGTGTCAATATAAAATTATCATATGGGTTTATTTAGTTCTGATCCTAGTTGAGTTTTTCTAAAATTTAGAACATATGATGAAGCATGACAAAAGTTATGTAGGAGCAAAGTTGGTCTCCAAAACAAATTTTAAGCATAGTTGGCTCTGTGATATGAGATTTTGATAAGGAATTTTTAATGGTGTTATATCTAACATGTGTAAAGGTTTTAGGTTTGATTTAATACATGGTTTGATTCCTTTTTGAAAGGAAAACATATGGTGTAATTTGTAGGACATGAGATTAATTGAGGCAAAAGTTATGACTGTGTAAAGTTGGCCTTCTAGGCATATTTTGAAGGTCCCCATAGTCAATTTTACATATGTTAAAGTTCAATCAAGATATATAGAGTGTGTTTGATCTAATATGTTAGGAGATGAGAGATGAGTATAGGTTCATAATGTTTAATGACTAAAAAAATGTAAAGGATAAGGATCTAATGGTGAGTGGGTGTTCATATAGATAGATCTAATGGTGAGCATTTCTAGTTAAAGAACTAATTAATCCATAGAGATCGATGGAATGTGTTGAGTCAAAGTTTCTAGATTGTAGGAGATTAGGTCAAACTTCTGATGTTTAATGTTTGAGAATTGGTGCCTATGTATTAAAGTTTAAACAAGATCAACGATGCATGATTGATCTAAAGCTGAGAGGACATGAGATGCAAGCTTTGTGTTCAAATTTTAACTATGACCATTTGTATTTGAATATTTGAATTTATGAAGGAAAGACTAGTGTATAGTTTTTGAGTCATATCTTCTGATCCAAAATTAATTTACTCATGTTATAAAAATAAAATATGAAAAGGACTCCATGTCACATCTAATGAACCTAATTTGAAGATATGAAAGTGTGTACAATCAAATATATTAATTTTCAAAGTTGAACACATGCTCATGATTGTTCTACAAGTGATGTGAGAAGGATGTTTGAGCTTATGTAGATGATATCTTGATGTCTCATGATGAATTGGATATTGGGACGTGTTGTATACTCTATAAAGATGCTCTGTGTGGATTTTGGATGTGTGATCAATATATCTCGAGTATGAAAAGTGCTTAAGAAGTTAACAATGTGTTCATTCATGATGTTCATATACACTAGGTTAGTGTTTGAGTTACTTAAGCATACACAGAGGTGAGAAAATATTATTTTGATCATTTGAGGATGTCAAAGGGCATATAAGGAGTGGAACCATGCTTTTGTAAGTGGTCCTATGTTATTTAGTTTTTTTGATGTTGTGTTAAATGGGTGAATAGTTCTCTGTGAGACCTATAAGATCTACAAGGGCCTTATTAGAAGGTGTAGCTACTTAAGTGTGACCCATAGATGTTATGGATGACCTATGGAGATTATGTTTAGCCATGTCTTAATGTGAAATATGAATTAAGGTTTAAGGCATTCCTAGTGGCTAACCAAGGTAGTGATTATCATGATTGATCTATAATTAGTCTAACCAAAGGTGTTAGTTTCTAGACTTTGAGCATGAGACAAAGGGAAGATATGAGAGATGCTTGTGTATGTGATTTTGGGATTGAATGAGGGGTAGAGTGCATTGATGATAAGTTGAAGAGAAAAATGAAGTGAGGACTATTTGTATGACCTATTGGTCATAATTATGTTGGCAGAATAGTGTTCTTATCATTTGAGTATGAGTGAAGGTGAAGAGAGATAATCAGAGGTCCATCATTAGGTGTTGAAGACATCAGTACAAAGGTAAAAGATTGTTATGGTAGATCAGCATTCAAGGTTGTTGTAGCCTCCTTACAAGGTAAAACTTGATATATTTTTTATTTTTATTGTAGCTCAGGTAGATAGGTGTAGCAACACCTTGTGGGATTGTAGTCTCACTAAATAAGGATTTTAGTTCCTTGATCAATTACAGCTGGTTTAAATTAGTTATTTTTATTATATGATAGTAGTCCAATTGTAGGTTCTAGTGGATATTATTCACCAAGGGGGTTTCCCATGTATGTCATGTGTTATGTGATTGATCTTGCATTATCTCTCTTGATCATTGATATAAATGATGTGTATGCTTCATGAATTCTTGTGGTAACTGATTAAGTGTTTGTAAATATCATAATTGAATATTAGATTATTTGGGCTCATTGATTCACCCACAGTGACTGTAACTCTAACATTAACATCTCTAAACCACCTGTGCAACCCTAATGGCTCAATGTTTTCAACTGATTGCATTGGTCTATGTGAACCAAGTGGTGTATATGGACTTGTAGATCATGTTCATAATTTTCATGTTGAATTCAACTAGTTGGCATGTGTGGATATGAAATAATAGGTAGAATCATATCCTTGTGTTAGAAGTGAACACCATTGAGTTTTGTAGAACAATGTTCTTGTAGTTATAGTGTTTTGATCTTCTATGAGTGGCTTCAAGTAAAAGGTAATATATTAGTTTCCATCCCATCATAACATGAATTTTTCATATTATCCATTGAAGGACATGGATATTGATTGAGATTGGGTTATAACACACTAAGTAAAGACTAATTAGAGCCCTAAAGGACTATTTCAGATAATTTGGACTTATTTATAGTTCAACTAAAAAAATATCAATAATACAAGTACATTATTCAAAATTTTATAATTTAAAATCCTCTCCAATATAATAAATGTGGATTAGATCTAAATTATTACCAAACTCTCCCCATACAACTTGTACAAAACCTAAAAAATATTCATTTTCAATGATAATACCTTATCTAATTTAAGGACATAAGTCTAGATTATCTAAAATAGTCCTCCATATTGTTCACAGTCACCTACAACCACCTATAGGTGTGTATGTATAATTTTAGGAATATCCAAAACCCAAGAGATAGGTTGTGTATTGTTTCAAGACTTGAATAGAGTTCTTAAGTCATTGAGGTTTCATTAACATAGTCAAGAACCCCTCAATAAATGACTATAGTTAGTCAAGTTGAAGAAAGCTATAAATGGGAAGTTTTACCTTAACTTATCTAAAAATAATTTTTATCTACACAATGTCATTCCATGGTGGATGTTTATGAGGTCTGTGTAAGCATAATGGTTGTTTTCTTTCAAGTATGGGCCTTAAGGTATTATCCTAAACTAAGAGAAGGTTTTTTATCAAGAGAAGATAATGGTGAGTGAGCTTAAAACTAAGTCAAGTTTTTAATATAAATATTTAATGAACTATAATACCATTAAAACCAAATTAACCTAAAACTTACAAGTGACCTATAGTGCATTGGTGATAGAGAGATGATAGCATGCAAAAGAAAAAATGAGTCAAATAGGTATGAAATGGTCCTAGTGGCATGAGGGGAAATTGAAGGTGTGTAATACAATTTAAAAATAAATATCATCACCTGCAGGAAACTTTCAACTTCTACCTAATGAACACCTATAGTCTGACTCAATACATAAACCACTCTAAGCTAATGAAATATGCAAGGTTTAAATGTTTGACATAGGTGTAAGATGAAAATTCATAAACCAATATCAAAATGATGATATCAAACTTCATGTGATTTTCATAGGAAAATAAGAAAATTCAAAATAAACTAAACTGGGATTTCAAACCTCACATCTAGTTTCCCAAAATCTTGCACACAGTCACAAGCTTATAAGTTAGTTTTGAGAGTTTGAAGTGTTGAAGCATCCATAAACATATTAAGGGATTAAAAATTAGTACATAATGTCATAATTATTTTTAATATACCTCCATGTTTTAATTTGATTCAAAATAATAGGGTAAGTGTTTTCTGTTTTATCTCAGATCAGAGGAACTTTACAATCAAGGCAATCTACAAACCTAGTACATGAAGGGTAAAAAGATGTAACAAAGAGCCAATAATTATTGTTTTATGATTTAAAGGGTTGAATTAAATATAAAAGTGTGTTGAGAAGGACCTAAATCTACTAAGAACACTCATAGGTAGTCACATGCTCAGAAACATAGTATATGCCTATTAGGCCTAGAACTAGGCATAAACCCTCATGGATTCTAATGAAATACATATGATCATATTTTATTTAAAATAAAATTTATATACTTCATTGGAGAGTTTAAAATTGATTGGACATAGTGGTTTGTAGAGAATAACTCAAAATTGGTCATTTTAGCCTAGTTTTCTCTGAGGCATGTCTAGAATGCATAATAAAAACTTGAGAAGAAATTTATTTAAATAATATCTATATGGAAAATGTGCATGGGGTATAAATAAATTATTATTAGTTTAGGAGGTTCCTATACTCAAACTAAATGGCATTAGTTTGAGGGTTAAGGGCTTAACCTTTATGAATCATTGGTAATAACCTAAACAATCTAAAACCCTCCTAAAGCCCTCATAAGAACTTGATGAGGAAAATATGATTATAAATTAATAAAATTGGGTTAAATTTATCTATAAATTTATTTTTACCTACTTGGAACTCTCTCAAGATCCTTGACATTCAGTTATTTTGTACCACCACTTGTACAGATGAGCCAAAATCTTTATTTTTTGTAGGAATTAAAGTGTATTAAAGGTTAAAAATGGAATAAATGAATGAAATAATTTATGTAAGGAGTGTATATGTATTTTATAACTCTTAATATACCATTATCACCTTATTCATTTATGTAAACCCATTTTCTAAGTTAGTTATTGTAGGCAGTCTTATACAAAATAGTGAGAAGCAATGTGTCTGTCAAAATTAGAGGTGAGAAGTGTGATATTAAGTTTATTGATGTATATTTTATAGGATATAGGAAAAATAAGTTTTTAATAGGTGTATCACATCCATAAAATTAATCTCCTTGAGCATCTATAGGTCACCTGAGTGATAAGTTTGAGAATTTAGGCCTAGAGGGCTAGTGAGTTACTGCAAGCAAGTGAATGACAATTGGAAAAGAGGTCATCAATTGAGAGGTGTTTAATGAATTTCAAAAATCATGTTTCAAATTTTCAATTTATTGCATATGTGTCAAAGTCTTATAAGTTATTTCAAGATATATAGGTGGACTCCTTATTAAGAAGGGAAATTTTAAGAAGAATGATGAAGTGTCCATATGCTAACTTCAAGGAGATGTCATGTTTGTGATTGAAACTTGTTTAAAGAAGCTTCAAGACCTATTTTCTAACTCCTCTTACAGTGTAACTAGTTTTCAAGACTTGAAACTTGGCATGGTGACTCTTTACCATCACTCTTTCTCTCTCCTCTCTTATGCTCTATATATTGAAGCCATTTTGGCATTATAAACAATCCATAATTAGTATGGTGAATCCCTAATGGTTTTGACATATTATTTTTCATTTGAATAATTTTTTTAAGATGTTTTAGTCTCTAAAATTTCTTTATTAATTATGTCAAGTAGTCTATTTGGATGAAAAGTGATGAAATTTTTTCCTTGCTTCCATTCTACTCTTGTATGCATTGTGTGAGTAGCATTTCTTATAACAAGTTTCATGAAGTGTGTAATGAAATTACTTCAAGAATTAAGTATAACAACAGAATTATATCCAAATATGACTGAAATATATCCAAATATATGATAATATATAAGCCACTTCGAGGGGGCAACCTCCACAAGCTTCAATAAGAGCAGAATTCACAATCTGATGATAAATGATTACCCACTACCTCCTATATGTAGTCTAACTAGGCCATGGTTACTCCATAGGCTGACCTACTAATCTAAATAAATCATAGATAAATCTAATATAATGTCAAAGAGGGATAAGTAAGCCACAAGTCGGCTAATACTATCCTCATACATGTGATAGGTTAGGGGCGTAGCATGCCCTTCCCCTTTAAACCAATGTTGTCCTCAACATTGAACAACTGTGGATGTTGTTGCAGAAATTCTTCTCCTTCCCAAGTTGCATCCTTGCTGCTTTGGTTTTTCCACTTGATCAAAATTCCTTAATCTCTCTAGTTCTCAACCTCTTAGTACATGTTTGGAGGATCTTCTTTGGTTCCAAAATGACTCATCCTTCTTCATCTAGTTCTAGGAGCTCTGTCTGGGCAAAAACATTCTGTCCAATGAGCTTCTTCAAAAAAGAACCATGAAATACTGGGTGTATGTGAGATGAATGAGGTAACTCGAGCTTGTAAGCCACACTTCCAGTTTTTTTGTAGAACTTGATAAGGGCCATAATACTTTGGAGCAAGTTTGTTGTCCTTTTTTTATTGCTTCAAGGACATCTGCTTGTAAGGTTGCAAATGAACAAATACCCAGTCACCCACCTCAAAATTTCACTCACTCCAGTGTTGATCTGCTTGTTGCTACATCCTATTTTGTGCCAAGGCCAAATTCTCTCTCAAACTAGCCAAAACATCTTGTTGATGTTGAATGTGTTATTCCACATCTCGAACCTTGGTGTGCACCTATAATGAAGAAGTGATGGAAGGTGGATGGTAACCATATAGTGCTAGAAATGGAGACATTTTAGAAGAGGTATGGAAAGATGTGTTATACCACCATTCTACAAGTGGTAGCCATTTAACCCAATGTTCTTGTTTATCTGATACAAAATAACGGAGATACCCCTCTAAACATTTGTTAACCACTTCAGTTTGTCCATCAGATTGGGGGTGGTAAGATGAGCTATGAGCTAGCTGAGTACCCAAACAAGAAAATAGTTCAATCTAGAAATTACTAGTGAAAATAAGATCATGATCACTTACAACTATTTTTGGGGTTCCATGTAATTTGAGAACTGCTTCCATAAAAATAGCCATGACTGTACTTGCTGAAAATGGGTGTGAGAGAGCACAAAAATGAGCATATTTTGTAAGCCTATCCACAATGACCAAAATAACATTATTACCTTCAGAACAAGGCAACCCAGTGATGAAATCCATGGAAACCTCCTCCCACCTTTGACTAGGAATTGCTAATGGTTGTAACAAACCTGGGGTCTTAACTGTTTCACCTTTATTCTGTTGGCATATCATGCATTCTTCCACAAAATTTTGTACATCTCCCTTGAGTCCTTCCCAAAATAATTATTTCTTAATTCTATGATAAGTTTTCAAGAACCCTGAGTGTACCCCAAGTGGAGATGCATGCAACTCTACAATAATCTTATGCTTAAGCTCTAAAATTTTGCACAAGTATAGCCTACCCTTATACCATAGGACATTACCTTTCCATTCAAATTTGTCAGAAGATAAATTACCTTGCTGGAGATTATGAATCAGAACCTATGTATCCTCATCTTACTCCCATTCTAACCTAGCTTCATCCACCCAATCTGCTTGCAATATGGACATTGCACAAAGTAATGCTTCTGTGGATGCATCCCATCTAGATAGTGCATCTGCTACTACATTATCTTTACCCTTTTTTTAGATGATTTCAAAATCATAACCCAACATTTTGGTTACCCATTTTTGTTGTTTCTCAAATGATAATCTTTTCTCCAAAAAGTATTTGAGACTATCATGATCCATTTTCACCTTAAAGTGTCTACCCATCAGATAAGGCCTCCATTGTTTAACTGCATGAAGAATAGCCATCATTTCTTTCTCATAGACAGGTTTTTGTAGATTCTTACCTTTGAATTGATGACTTTAAAATGCAATGGGTCTTCCTTCCAGCATTAGTACTACCCCTAATCCAGACCTAGAAGCATCACATTCAACAGTGAATGTTTGTGAGAAGTCTAGAGTAGCCAAAACTAGAGTGGTGCACATAGCTGCTTTTAGTTTCTCAAATGTTGTGGTGGCATCATCATTCTAATGGAAAGCATCCTTATTTAGCAATGTAGTGAGTGGAGCTGGTATGCTACCATAACCTTTCACAAATCTTCTATAGTAACCTGTTAGTCCAAGAAAACCTCGAAGGTTTTTGAGAGTTTTTGGCATGGGCCATTCCGTTATCACTTTGATCTTCTGAGGATCAACTTTGACCCCTTCATGGGAAACAATGTGACCAAGATACTCTACCTCTTGTACTCCAAAAGCACATTTAGATGGCTTTGCATAAAGTTGGTGCTTCTCCAAAACTATCAACACCTGTTTCACATGTTGCAGATGTGCTTCCCATGTTTGACTATAAATCAATATGTCATCAAAGAAAACTAGCACAAACTTCCTTAAAAAAGGCCTAAAAATAGTGTCCATCAAGTTCTGAAAAGTAGATGGTGCATTTGTTAGACCAAAGGGCATTACCAAAAACTCATAATGGCCCTCATGTGTTCTAAAAGTAGTTTTATGAACATCTTCATCCTTGATTCTAATTTGATGGTACCTTGAGTGAAGATCCAATTTTGTGAAATAATTAGCACCATGTAACTCGTCAAGTAAATCATCAATTACTAGAATAGGAAACTTATCTTTGATGGTGTACTTGTTGAGTTCCCTATAATATGGGCACATCCTCCATGTGTCATCCTTCTTCCGCACCATGACCACTGGTGATGAATATGCACTTTGGCTATGCTTGATGATCCCTACCTCTAGCATCTCATGGACCATCTTTTCAATTTCACTCTTTTGTGCATATGGATATCTATATGGTCTGATATTTGGTGGTTGAATACCTAGAATTAGTTGAATGGCATGATCATGTTCTCTCTTTGGTGGTAGTCCTTTTAGCATGGCCCCAAAAATAGATGAGTGGTCTTCAAGAATTATTTGTAGATTAGGATGTGTAGATACCTTTGTGGGTTGAACTTCTATGGAGCATAATCATGAAATAATTCCCTCTACCCCCTTTTTTAGCATCTTGGTCATCTAATGTGAACTAACCAATTGTGGAGATTTTGCATGTAATCCATGTAGTTCAATTTTCTTACCTTCAGAATGAAAGCACATGAATAGTTCTTGGAAGTTCATCTCAATGGTACCTAAGGTTGTGAACCATTGGACTCCCAAAACAATGTCTATGTTACCCATGGGAATAGCAAACATAAGAGAGTTGAGATTGTACCCACCCATAGTAAGCTTAATACTATGGCATTTGCTTGAACAATTAATTGTGCCACCATCTGCAATCATGACCTAAAATTATGGTGCTAGGTAGATGAAATAGTTCAATCGAGTGGCCAACTTATGGTTTATAAAGTTATGTGTGCTCCCTGAATCAATCAACACTATCACCTTTTATTTCTTGACGAAACCCACCACCTTAAGAGTTTGTGGAGTGCTAATAACTACAAGTGCATGACAAGAGATTTTAGGTTGGGAATCTTCAGGTACCTCCTCTATATCTTCCTCATCATCATTGGAGGCATCATCTACTTCTTCATCTTCATTTGGTCCCTCAATGTAGAATAACTTCTTCTCAGAACATCTATGTCCTTTACTCCACTTGCTGTCACAACCAAAACATAATCATTTTGCATGCTTTTCTTCAATTTGTTGAGGGGTCAATCTAGTAGGTGGAGGAAATGTTAATGATGATATGCTATGATCTTTGGAGTGAATGGCTACTTCTTGTTGGCTATTAATTTTTCCTCAGCTCTACGTGCTAGGATAATAGATTCAAAAATATTAAGTGGATTAAACATGTGTACCTCATGTTGAATGTGGTCCTTGAGTCCACCCAAAAATAGGTCATTCAAGTTTGCATTAGAAATTGTCTCCACACGTAAGGATAGGTTCTGAAAATGATGAATATAATCCTTGATGGAGCTAGTTTGTTGCAATTTTGCTAGTTGGCTGAAGTAATTATCTATCACACTATTGCCATAGTGTAATTGTAGCTACTCTGTAAAAATTGACCAGGTGACATTGAGACTCATCTTTTTCTTTTGAGCACACAACCATCGATACCAAATGAATTGATCAGGTTCAAGATACAAGGATGCCATGGTAACCTTCTATCCACTTGGAATCTGATGTAGGTCAGAAAAAATCTCCATTTGGTTGAGGCAATTGAGTGGATCTTTTCCATTGAATTTGCACATATCCACTTTTGGTAATAGGTTCTTCTGTGGCCATGGAGTTGGATTTGAAGTAGACTGGTTAGGAGAACCACCCTAGTGGGTTTGTGAAATAGAGTTAGCTTGATGATTTGATTGATTAATGTTCAAATCCATCATGATATATCCCAAACTATCTTTTATGGATTGCATATTAGATTGGATGTCTTGCACCTCACTCTGAATGCCTTGCACACTATAGTCAAGCTGGCTCACTTTGTGATCTATGTCAGAAAACCCTGGTACAAAGGGTCTATTACACCCCCCTTCTAACTCCATCTCATCCTTGTTAGGATTTTCTCCTAGAGTTTCAGCACCCTTTCCTCGGCCCCGAGTTTGTGGACCTGCCATAAAAGGCTTTTACGATGTCGACCCTTATTGACACTTTTGACCCAACTTTGACCAAGTGATTTTGGAATTATTCAGCCTCAAATCAAAATATACAAATAAGAAACCATATCCAAATTTTTCTAAGCTTTCCAAAAATGTAAACAACTCATAAAAATGTTTTGAATTATGCATGATAAAGTAATTTTATGAAAAACCATAAAATAAAGATAACTTTTTAAAAATAGATCCAAATGAGCTGAAATATTAATTAAAGATTAATGTGATGATTTATCATCTCCAGTAAAAAAATTTCATATAAATTTGGAATTTTTTTATATATCACAAAATTTAAAAATTTAGTGTTTCGCCCACAAGATTGCCCAAATCACAGCTCTGATACCACTTGTAATGAAATTAATTCAAGAATTAAGTATAACAACAGAATTGTATCCAAATATGACTGAAATATATCTAAATATATGATAATAGATAAGCCACTTCGAGGGGGCAACCTCCACAAGCTTCAATAAGAGCAGAATTCACAATCTGATGATAAATGATTACCCACTACCTCCTATATATAGTCTAACTAGGCCATGATTACTCCATAGGCTGACCTACTAATCTAAAGAAAGCATAGATAAATGTAATATAATGTCAAAGAGGGATAAGTAAGCCACAATTTGGCTAATACTATCCTCATACATGTGATAGGTTAGGGGCGTAGCAAAGTGTATATGTTTTTTAGGTGTATTTTTAAGTGTGAATGATAATAATAGTGTCTAAAATAAGACATCTATTTAGGTCAACATACCCCCATTTCTAAAAAATGGAGACCCATATGTTAAATTATGCAAATTTATACCTTGAAATTGAAGAATCACTTGATCAAAGTGTCATTAGCATGATTGCACAATATTTATATTTGAAGATCATCCACACCATGGTCTAGATAAATTATTTATTCATGGTTCTAATTTAATTTTATCTAAAATTCTAACATTAGATATTTATGTTTTAGGTTGTAGGTTTAATCGAGCCCATTTGGGAATGAAGATGCTTAGGGTTTTGTGATTCAATGTTAAATTGATCTTTTACTAACCTTGGTTTATAATTGATTAATTAAATTCATATTTTTAAACCTTAACCTAATGTTTCACCTAGACCTTTTAATTCAAATATAAATTTGGTTGGAGATTTTTATTTAAATTTAAGTGGGAAAAAATTAATCATACCATGGACTTAGTTTAATTTTTATCCTAAGGCTTGGTCATGTTTTTTAACATAACCAAACCTTAGGCTAAAAATACTATACTTAGTCTCTTTTATGCCCCATGATCCCTTTCTTACATTTTATTTTATCTTGGTATAAATAATTTCATGGTCCCTTTGTTATAAGGCTTAGCCTAAAGTCTTATCCTAAGGTTTATCATATTTATTAATATGATAAAAACCTTAGGCTAAGACTTTATGTTATGTCTTTTTTTATTCATGAGGTACTTTTATTTTAGGTTTCTAACCTTGGTCCAAAGTATTTATGCCTTGGTCCCTTTTAATTCATGGGGTCCCCTTTAATATATTTAGAGCTTAGCTTAAATATTTTATCCTAAGTCCTTTATATATATGCTCTCAAGATTAAATTTCATTCTTTTTTGTAGGATCAATGATCCACATTAATGCATATGAGATGGATCCAATAGATCATGAAAATCATTAAAAAGTTAAAACCTGAATAAAGAGTTAAAACCTGAGCATGTTCCCAAGATCTATATTCCATGTGAGCCTGATATAATTGATCAAATGATGCAAGTAATATTAAATTGTCAAAGGTTATATGGATCTCTATGGGGGTGACAAGTGTCACAATTATGATAGCCCAGTATAGAGTTCAAAAAATGTGTGGGAACCTAGTACAAAGATCATAGAAGCATCGAGTAATCACCATGTGTCATACACAAGAAATAAGACAAACCCATGAATGATAAGTGGTAAGATTAGTAAATATCCCCATGGACATGTTTTAAATTGATAGTCACATGTTCATGAAAGATGTTCATGTGGATGTCAAATGATGATCATTAAGATGCTAATTTTTAGACAACAAAGAGCCCAGATGACATGTTTAAAATTGATAGTCACTTGTCCATTAAAGAAGTTCATGCAGACATCAAATGATGGTTATGAGTATGTCAATTTTAAAATAGTAGAGAGTTCTAAAATGATTTTAAAATTGATGGTCATATGCCCATCAAAGATGTTCATGCGAACATAAAATTATGTGCATGTGAACATCAATTTTAAGATAGCTACTAAGATGCAAATTTAAAACAAATAGTCATATTTTGAATAATGATGAGAATAATACCATGGGGATGTCATAGAAATTCCATATCAAAGCTACGTAGTTTAATGTGCTAAAGGAAAGACCTTACAAACTTGATAATATAAATGTAGGGATCTAAGCTCATGATGTTTGAGATTAAGGATACTTTTGGAGCACTATTAGAGCCTACAAGAATGACTTGGTGAGGTGAGGACCATAAATAAAACCTACGAGCATATGATTAAACTAAAGGGAGTAAAACTTTCACCTGTGTAAAGATAGGTTGAGCTAGAGTCCATTAGCGAGTGGTTTAAAAGGAATTTTCACATTGATGGGGGACCTCCCCTATATCCTCTAACAACTTGGAGATATGATAGTACATGTATTAGGCATCATCATAAAGTAATGAAGACCCCATAATAGTAACATATCACTTTATTAGCTAGAGGGTTCTCAAAGTTAGAATATTCGTCATGTGGATAAACCTTATCCATTTTAAAAGTGGAATATTTTGTTTGTAAAGGCATGTGTGGTTTGTAAAACACACCACCTATAGATTATTCCATTGGGAAAGTCTAGTGTATTTCTATAAAATTTGTGGAAAGGATAGTTTTCCCTACACTTATACTTTTTTCATTGGTTAGGACTAACCAACATACCACCTTGATAATTTTATAAAATGGTATTGTCAATTTTAAAAAGGGAGGGAGTTCTTAGTTCCAAATTACTTTGTAAACTTTGAGCAATAAATACAAATAAGGAATTTTGAAAAGTCTACTCATATTTGTTTGTGTGAAGTGTTATATGGTTTCCCTCTTAGTTTTTTGGTTTCACTTTCAGATATGAATGGTTTCTATGGATTTTGGATGTGTATCTTGAATACAGAGTTGATAATTTGTTCCAATACTAGATAAGTTTGAAGTTTTTAGGCTTAGTTCATTTTTTGCACTTCTTTTGCATTTGGGCTAATGTTGTTTTCTTGTAGGAGTAAATCTTTAAAGTGAGTCTGATTCTTATTTTCATCATTTTATACCTTCCTTAGAATCTTTCATGATGTATATTATGATTTGGGCTTAAGATGCTTTACTTCATACAATAGTTAAATTCATGTTCAGATGAGATTTGAACTTTGTCATAATGTATGGAATAAAGATCAATAACATCTTTATTTTTTGCCCTACCCTTCCTTTTGATTCTTTTTTAACCATATCAACTTAGTTTGATTGTCATTTTAAATATCCATCTTAGATTATTTCTTAATCATAATTCACTATTTTATAGCATAGATGCTTCATATTTTTCATAGATATTCTATTTGGCCATGGTGGCTCCCAAGCACCAAACATTATAAATATTATGAATAGTGCACTTGCTTCACCTCTATTCCATTAATATATAATTGGATTATCATAACCTACAACTGATACATTCATTTACTATAATTCTAAAATGATAAGTGTTCTCTAAACACTTTAAGAACCTACTATTCACATTCAAGCATCAATAGGAAGAGCTTCACTAATGCTAAAAGGAGAGATTTAGTTAGATCTTTGTGAATTTGTAGAATCTTTGCCAATTCTAGTGTATTCTAATCAAATATTGATATAATATTTGCCTATTTGTGTTTATTTTATCATATTTCTATTTTTAGACCAAGCTTTATACTTCCTTTAGACAAAGATCGACATTATTTGAATATCCATGAGTATTTATGGTAAAGATAGCTTAAATCCAAGGCATTCAAGGTTAGTAAGAGTGGTTTTATTCAAAGATTGATTGATTCATTGTAAATTTTAGTTCATTTAAGCTTAAACATGTAAATATCATTCATACTAACATATTTGGATATGTCTTTGATCTAATTTAGTTAAATATCGACGTCTCTTGTTGTTATTTATACATATTTGTGTAAAAATTGATTAATGTGAAATTCTAATCATTATTATTTATAAAAATGAGGTTTACATATTGTATTTTAAATAGGATTTAGAGATGGAACCACCAAAACTAAGATCCTCATCAAAGCATGGCATGGTTAGGTGGATCTTCTATCAATGTGCCTAGTCAGGTACATGATTTATGAAGAAACCCTAAAAATTATTTACCTTCTTTCAATATTAATGATGTTTTCATTACTAAGGAATATGTTAAAATCTTTAAGGTTGTTTTGAGAACGTTAAATGTTATTCATGAAGATGTAGCATGTAGATTATTCCCATTTAATTTTAAAGATGTTGCATATGAATGGTTCCTTAACCTTCCAAAGGATTACATAGCTAGATGGGATGATTTCAATAGAATCTTTGTTGATTGATTTGGTAAAATCATTAGTCCATGTATTCTATATTAGTATTTCACCACTATTAGAAGAGACTCAATTGAGCTCATTAGAGCCTTTAATGTTAGGTTCCAAAAGATGTTTAGCAAAACTATAACCCTTTATAGACTTGAAGATGATTTAGCCTTAGATATTTACAAAGATGCTTTTGATCCCATGACTTCTATATTTCTTAAAAAGGTCTATTAGAGTCATAAACACCTTGGCATTGTATTATGATAAATCTATAATTATCAATGATCAAATGTATCCTCAAGGTCAGCTTGCATATGCTATCCCAAATGTCAACCCCAATTTCCTAACACTACATGTCATTCTTGATGCCAATAAAAGTGTGTCTAACTTAAATCAAACACTAGTCTCAAACCAATTGCTCTCAGACCATGCCTATCCTAACCAAAACTAAGGGTTCTTCAACAATAATATAAATGTATTTCATCCACAAGGATAGAGAGCTTTGGTGCACACTAGTAATGATAATCATGTTCACAACTCAGAAGCACCAATGAATAAATATGAATCCATACTTAAGATGGTTCAAGAGCTGAGCATTGATTTTCTTCAATTTCAAAAGCAAGTGCAAAATTTTGGGGAAGGATCCAATAGAGACTATGCTTCTTAAAGGTTCAATAGGTTTTATTATAACAACAACAATGATTCATCTGAGGGCATACATGAAATGAATCTTTGTGATATAGGCCTAGCTGATCATTGTAATATCCTTGAAGAATATCAATATGAAAAGGCTACATATGAATTTGTGTTTTATCAAGACATTACTGTAGGGACATCTGGCTTTGTAATAAATTATAAATAGTTCATTCAAGCTTTTAATCTTCCATTTGAAGAATAAAGTGAACCAAAAAATTATCTAGAAGATGAAATGGATGTTCAAGATGAATAACCCCATGAAAAAGATCAGATACAAGCGAAATTCTCTTTAAAATATAAATGTGAAGGCAATTTGTATGAGGTCATTACCAAAATAGAGTCTACCCCTAAAGAAGAAGACCACTGGAAACATTTATAGCAATATTTTTTGAAATAAATTGAGGTATTTCAAGATAAAAATATCATTTTGGATACCCCAAAGCAATATGAGTTGGGACTTGATTGGGTAGTTGAGATGTTAGTTTGCACAGAGGATAAGGATGAAACAAGTGAATAAAAACATAAATTTCCATATGACACCTTTAAAAAGGTGGAAGTATGTGATCAACTGGATTAAAATGTTAATCTTGTAGATAAATTTCATGCTCTTTTAGCTAATTAGGATGAATGCCTTTCAGGATGACTTGGAAAGTTTTGTTACAAAGATTGATAGTCTATCCCCACCACAAGTTGAATTTAATGAATATATTAGGACAAGAATGTTAGCTAAGCTGAAATATTTGAATGAAGATGATATACATCACTATCTATCTATGACTGAAGGAGAATTAGCACTCTTGATGCAAGATAGAAGGATTGGGGAAGAAGATGATTGGGTCTTAAATTCATACCTTTGATCCATACATCTGATAATACTGATAGGAGGCCAAGATACATCACCTTAAAGTCATGAACACACAAGTACTCTCATATACAATATGCCATTAAAAAAAAAGCATTCATGTTTCAAAGTTTTGTAGTAGGCTAAATAACTTTCCATTGGTCCTAGAGGTAAGTACTTTATGTAGTTAGTGTAAGGCTTAATTTAATTTATTTCTTATTTCTTTCCTTCTTATACTTTGTTTGTAGATAATGTCTATGTATATTTGTTCACCTTTTTAATTTGTTCCTT
This sequence comes from Torreya grandis, assembly GCA_037957365.1. Taxonomy (NCBI): domain Eukaryota; kingdom Viridiplantae; phylum Streptophyta; class Pinopsida; order Cupressales; family Taxaceae; genus Torreya; species Torreya grandis. The sequence continues at coordinate 143,824 of JARHVA010002926.1, forward strand.
ATTTTTAAATAAGTCCTTTTGGATAACTTTCTGCGCAAATTTCATCTAACCATTTAAAGAGCTTCACAGTTCATAAATGTAGGTATGACTTCTTAACATTGGTTGATCATGGATTATTGAAATATGATCTTGATGTTGTAGTTTAGAGAAGCTAGAAAATATTGATGGATAAGTTAATTGTTCCTTAAGATTTTAAACCTTGTTCTAATCTAATCCTAGTTTTAATAAGGATTGAACATATAAGATGAAATATTAAACTATTAGGACACAATCATGCTTACACTTAGAAAACATTAATTTCTTAGGATAAAGGTTACAACCATAGGTGATTATCTGAAGATCAAACATTTGAACAAATCCCTAAACCTAGCTAACCTAGTTTTCAACCTTTGCTAGAAAGTCAAAATGAATTTAAAAAAAATCCAAAAATAAGATCCTTATTGCAAAATTCAAAGAGATTTATAAGTAGGGGTGATTTTTCTAATTTCCATTAGGGTTATAGATGTCTGGTTGGAATTGGAGCAAGGCTTTGAGTGGACTCAAAGGCATCTTTATCAGGTAAATGGATGCTTGGTTGGTAGTAGAGCAATTCCTAATCTTTCCTTGAGCTAAAAAATGGTTATTAATGAATATTAAAACATGCTGAAAGTCAATGTTAATGATTAAAGTCGTGAACCTAGAATCTGTTCTCTAAATCCTATGGAAAGCATCTAGTGAAATAAAAACACACACATATCATGACTAAGTTTTGATGTTTCATCATAATTTTGCATATGCAAGAGTTGTTCTAACCATGAATTGATCTTAATAATGGTGCTTGATCAAATGGAATAAGTATCTTAGTTATTAGTCTAAACTAGAGTCTCTAAATTCTAACATATTACTATGATTCCCCCAGAAGTCACCTTTTATTGAGGTCAAAATACTCCCATTTCTAAAAAATAGGGACCCATGTGTCAAATTGTGTAAATTTGTATCTTAAAATTGAAGATTAACTTGATTAGAGTGTCATTAGCATGAATGCACATTATTTTTATTTGAAGATCATCCACACCATGGTCTAGCTGACTTATTTGTTCACAGTTATAGTTTAATTTTATTTAAAGTGTTAACATTAGATATTTATGTTTTAGGTTAAAGGTTTAATGGAGCCCAATTGAGAATGAACATGCTTAAAGTTTTTTTCTTTAATTTTAAATTTATATTTTACTAACCTTGTATAATTTATTAATTAAATTCATATTTTGAATCCCTAACCTAATGTTTTACCTGGACCTTTTAATTCAAATTTTCATTTGGTAGAAGAATTTTATTTAAATTTAAGTAGAAAAAAATTAATCATACCATGGACTTAGTTTAATTTCTATCCTAAGTCTTGGTCATTATTTTCAACACAACCAAAAATTAAGATAAAAATCCTATGTTTGGTCTCTTTTATGACCCATGATCCCTGTATTCCCTTCTATCCTATCTTGGTCTAAATAATTGCATGGTCCCTTTTTTATAATGCTTAGCATAAAGTCTTATCCTAAGGTTTATCATATTTATTAATATGATATAAACCTTAGTCTAAGAATTTATGCTATGTTTTTGTTATTCACGGAGTCTTTTTGTTTTAGGTTTCTAACCTTGGTCCAAAGTCTTTATGCCTTGGTCCCTTTTAATTCATAGGGTCCCCTTTAATATGTTTAGAACTTAGCTTAAATATTTTATCCTAAATCCTTTATATATATGCTCTTAAGCTTAAATTTCAATCTTTTTTGTAGGATAAATGATCCATGTTGATGTAGATGAGATGGATCCAACAAAGCATGACAAGCATTGAAGAGTCAAACCCCAACCAAAGATTTAAAACCCAAGCATGTTTTTGATATCTATGGTTTATGTGAGCCTAGTATAGTTAATTGCATGATGTGTGCAACATTGAATTATCAAAGTCTCTATGGAGCTATATTAGGGTGACAAGTGTCACCATCATGGAAGCCCAATATAGAGATCAAACAATGCATGGGAGCCTAGTACAAAGAGCATAGAAGAACCAAACAGTCATCACATAACACACATAGGAAATAAGATGAACTCGAGAATGACATGTTTTAAATTGATTGTCATACAACCATAAAAGATGTTCATGTGGGAAGTCAAATGATGGTCATGAGGATGTCAATTTTAAGATATCAAAGAGACTAGATGATGTGTTTAAAATTGACAGTCATGCAATTGTCAAAGACATTCATATAGATGTCAAATGATGGTTGTGAGGACATCAATTTTAAAATAGTAGAGAATTATGAATATGAGTTTAAAATTGGTGGTCATGCACCCATCAAAGACATTCATGATGAAATCAAATGATGGGCACATGGATGTCAATTTTAAGATAACTTATTAGATCCAAATTCAAAAGAAATGATCATATTTTGAATACTGATGACCAAAATACCATGGGGATGCCATGAAAATGCCACATCAAAGACATGTGAGTGCAATATGATAAATCATAGACATTTTAAAATTGGTAATATAAAGGTAGGGATCTAATCTCATGATGTTTGAGATTGTGACCACCATTATAGCACTATTAGAACCTATAGGAATGCTCTAGTGAGGTGAGGACCATAACCAAAACCTGTGAGTGTATGATTGACCTGAAGGGAGTTGAATTGTCACTTGTGTAAAGATAAGTTGATATAGATTCCATTTTAGGGTGGTTTAAAAGGATTTGAAGCAATGATGGGGGACCTCCCCTATATCCTTGAGCAGCTTGGAGATATGATAGTGTATGTATTGGGAAGCATCAAAAAGCAATGAAGACCCTATAGAAATAACATAGTACTTCATCAACCAAAGGGTTCTCAAAGATAGGATATTCCTCCAATGGCTAAACCTTATCCATTTTAAAAGTGAAATATTTTATTTAAAAAGACATATGTGTTTTATAGAATAAATTTCCTATAGATTAGTGCATTGGGAAAGTCTAGTGTATTTATAGAATTTTTATGGAAAGGGAAACTCTCCCTACACTTATACTATTTTCATTGGTTAGGATTGATTGACATACCACCTTGATCATTATATAAAAGGGATATTTTCAATTTTTAAAAGAGAGGGAGTTCTTAGAGCCAAATTAATTTTTAAACTTTAAGTAATAAATACAAAATGAAGAATTATGCAAAGTCTATCCATGTTTATGTGTGAAGTGTTATATGGTTTCTCTCTTAGTTGTTTGGTTTCACTTTTAGATTTGACTAGTTCCTATAGATTCTAGATGTGTATCATGAATTCAAATTTTATAATTTGTGCCAATTATAGATTAGTTGAAAGTTCTTAGGCTTATTTCATTTTTTTCACTTCTTTTGCATTTGGGCTAATGTTGTTTGCTTGCAGGAGTGAATCTTTAAAGTGATCTTGGCTCATATTTGCATCATTTCATACCTTAGTAGCTTGCATGCTGTATGCTATGATTTGGGCTTAATCTACTTCACTTCATACATTGGTTAAATGCATGTTTAGATGAGATTTGAACTTTGTCATAATGTCTAGAACAATGATCAACATCCTTCTTTTCTACCCTACCTTTCTTTCTACTTTTTTAAAAACTAGATCACCTTAGTTTAATTATCATTGTATTTATCCATGTTAGATTAGTTCTTGATCATAATTCACTATTTTCAACATAGATACTTCATATTTCATATAGATCTTCTATTTGGACATAATGGCTCCCAACCACCAAACATTATAAATATTGTGAATAGTCCACTTGCTTTGCCTCTATTCCATCAATAGATAATAGTGTTATCACAACTTATAACTCAGTCACTAAATTTATAGAATTCTAAAATGAGAAGTGTTTTTTAAACACTTTGAGTACTAGTGATACACATTCAAGCATCAACAACATCCTAGTTATCCACCTTTAAAATTACATGAAAATTTCCCTCCATGTAGAAATACTTATGCTAGAAGAACTTTTTGAGTTAAAATCAGTTTTAGTAGTTTGCCTTCTTAGTGCAAATACAAATATGTTATTGGAGATATCTTTGGTGTATAACATCCATTAGTGTAGTTTAATTTTATGTTTCCTTCTTCCCTTTTCACCACCAATAGTGATTATCCTAGTGTAGTGTGTGAGCCTAAACAAATAAATCAAAGGAGCTAGCCCATAATCTAGAGATCTATTTCATGTAGTGGTTTGCCTTTATACAAAGATAGTTCCATGTTATCCCAAATTTGAGGTCTCTTTGACTTCTCTAGGGTGAAAAATTTGGGATATAACAGTTACTTTGCTTTCAAAATTAGTTTTCTAGGATAAAACATTAATTTTTCATCTAATCCAAATTTATTTCTTTTAACCCTCCTATTATTCATGCCACACTAACCAAAAAAATAATCCCTTGATCCTAAAAATTTAAAAGGGGTTCATGCATAGCTACTTAGGATATGATTTAATTGTATCATGTTCCTAAGAATTTTAAAATTCTCAATTTTTATTTATAATATAATTTCACAAAGTGAAACTGGATAGCAAGGTTACAAGTATTATAGCCAATTTTAGTACTGCTATTTTTTAAAAAAGGTCTTGAAATGATCATATTTTAGCATATGATAGATCAACTCATGACATTTAAAAATTTTGGTGGGAGCTAGCTTGTTCATTTATCAAATTTTTACTCTATGTATTGTTAAATATGAAATTTTGTTGTGTTCATTGGTTTGAATATTGGTAACATTATGGAAGAATTATAGATTGACACAATTTTCACAAAGGCATTTTCTATGTTTAGAAATTATAATATATTTTTTTTTGTCATGAAATTTTTGCTGTTACCTAAATCTCTATTTGTAGAATTACCATTATTTTTTGTGACACTATATGGAATATAAATCTAATATCATGGTTTAATGTTTGGCAATTATATGACTTGTATCGAATTTATTACACCAATGTCCTTTGATTTGATATCATAACTATTTCCCCTTGGTAGCTTTGTAAGTTGTTGAGGGTTGTAACTATACATTGGTAATGTGATGGTGGTCATTGTTTGTTTAAGCAAGGCTACCCTTGTTTATTTGATATGAATATATTCTATTATCTCGAAGTACATAACTTACCACGTTTTTGAGCCATCAAGATTTTTTAGTGTTATTTGAATTTAATGTAAAAAAGTGGTGGGATTTGTCAATGTACGCATTTAATAAGTCATCCTCTCCTTATTTTGATTTCTCAATGGAGGAAAAGGTAGTAAGGTGATTTGATAGAGTTTTGAGCACATAGTAGTGGTTTTAAAGTTTGATTTAGTAAGCTTGCTTTTGGTAAATTTTTCATCCATTAATTTGGTAGACACATCACATTAAATACATTAATTTATTATTTTGGTAACCACCTCACCATAAAACACTTTATTTTTTCATATTGGAATTTAACTTTTTTGAATCTTGAAGTGGAAGGGAGACACTACAAGTTTGGTTTAGAATTAAAATGAAGGGTTTTAATTCATCTATAATATTTTCATTTTTACATGTAGTGGTGATAGGTATGTAAACGAATTTTTCATTGATTATTTGTTCTCCTCAAATACATGTTTAGTCATTAAAATCCATGTTTTTGTGTTAGTTGGTGTAATAGAAAGGTTTTTCTTGTATAAATTTGAATTTTTTGAGATACTTCAAAGGTGCATGAACTTTTTAGAAATAATTTTGAAAAAGAATTTACTTTAAGATAGTTTCATATATGTGTGTTTTCTTATCATCAATATGCCATTATTTTTATGCATGCATATTTGTTATGGTATGTTTGTGAAGAAACAAACTCATTATTCATATTTTCTTACATGTATGTGATTTTTATTTTGAATCTAGTTCTCTTAAAATTTAATTTCAAACTAAAATCATTTAAAGTATTCATGTAGCCATTGGTTTTGAGTTATTTTGATATTATGACCTAGAGAAGTAGTCATGAGAATAATATCTCTTGAATAACGAGGTGTTATATCTATTTTAATATCTATGTGTCATGTAAATCATTAATATCTGCTCTATTTCTAGTCATGTATGTCATTTAATTCATGAAATTTATACATGCACGTGTAGTTTTTAATTTCAAAAATTTTAATCTTTTGTGCATAGAATATGTTGGGCTTGATGTTTGTAGATTGGCGAATTTGCATTTTTCAAACCCAATTTTGGTTAAAACCTTACTACATGAGATTCATGTAGACATAACATGATTGTATGATTTCATAGTCATTTTTAGTTATGAATATAAACAATTTTGGTTTTAGTTGTTTGACATGACATGGATGTTGAAAAAACTTTAACATGGTTTTATGTAAAATTAACATATTATTGATTCTTTTGGGTGATTTGGTAAATTTGGGTATTTTGCATTTGTATACATTTGATAGAAATGAGAAAAGATGTTAAGGTTTTTTTATGGTGTTTTTGGGTCATTTATCTACACAAGAGTTTGATAGAAAGTAAATTATTTTCAGTTAGTTAACTTGGCATAAGGCAATGATTTTTAGTTTTGAGTTAATATTTTGATGCATTTTATTGTGCTAAATTGTATTGATATTGTGGACACAATTTTCAATATATATGATGGTGTATCATGATTAAACCTCTACATGAATATTTTGTGCATTTTTTTTATGAACACATATATGATATGCATTCATGATTGCCTATAGTTGAAATTGAGGGTTTGTTGAGTTTTCTAAAGGATATTATGTGGATATTTGCATAGGAGTTTTTAATTCATAATATAGTATTGGTGATTCTAGGGTTCGTATACATTTTGACAAGACATATGTAAAATTTTAAGGTTTTGTTGTGTAATTTTTGAATAATTATCTACATGGAGTTTTTTGGAATTTTTTGATAAAGTTAGTCATAATATTTGATCATGTTGTTTGCATTTTGGAATTTTTAGAGATTGTCAGGATTTCAAAAGAATGAGATTTACTCAAGTTTAGTTTAGAATTTTCAATAAATTGATAGTTAATTATGTTGAATTCTTGAAAGATGATATTGACATAAATGGTTCTAGTTTTTAGTTGTCTATTATTCGCTATATTTATTTGAGATATTAAACATTTTGAACTATGAAAACATGTTGATTTTGAAAACTATATATATATATATATATATATATATATATATAATATTGTGATATGAAAAACATGTCTTTTGTTGTCATCATTCAAAATTTATGTTTTTTCAGTGGAATAAAATGGATTGAAACTGAATGAATAGTGAGAATTTGACTATTTTGAAGATATTTTTTATTTACTATAGTCTAATATTAAGTTTTTATTTTGATTTACTTCAAATTTATTAATGTTAGGGTGACCCCATATTCTCATGATTTAGGAAGGAAAATTTAGGATAGAGATAGTGCATAATAGGTAATGATACTCCATCACAAGGTAGTTATCATGATAGATTTTTTCATGGCCATAAGGATCCCAATAGTTTATAGAGACCTTTTCATTATGGAACCCATGTGTCCATACATTTTTATGTAAATTATCCTAAATTTTGTAACTTATTGTATAATACCCTATTTCCCTCTATGAGTTTTATGGTGTATCTCATATAGGTATGAGAATATCCTCTTAGAGATCTCGTCCTTCTAAATGAAGTACTCAAAGTGAATCCTCTTAGTGGATGCATCCTAGTATTAAGTTAATACTTAATAGTTATCCAATATTTGAAGATGTTGAGTTTTTACTTAAGCTTAACCAAAATCATTATCACCCAAATAGATAGTTGGATATGAATACTAGATGTAATTTGCTTATACTAGATAAAGTCATTTTTCTATCAAGAAATGTGTTAGAAGTCCTATGAGTTGGCCCATGGTGACATGTGTACTTAATAAGGTAGAAATTGAGAGTTATGATGACTATGGAGGAACTAAGTTAGTTGAATTACATGCTACATCAATGGAATACACATAATATTAGACTGATAAGGGAACCTTTCTCATTGATTTTTTTTTTTTAGTAATGAATCTAATTAAGTTATTATGTGATATGTTTTTATTGAATTAGTTGTTTAGATTTGATGAGATATCAGTTATAATGTTATTATATGATACCTTTTAGTTTTGAACTTCTTCAAATAGATGTAGTTTTCACATTACTTTGACTTTGATGACATGGAAGTTTTGAGTTTCATTTGATCAGTTTCAGTTTAGACACTAAAATCAATATATTCATATAGTATTCAATGGTTTATATGTTTTATGTTTGATAATATGATGTTTTTAGAAAATAATTAATTTTATGGATTATAGTGTTAAAATGTGTAGATCGTTTGACATTGGCATTTATTAATTAGAGATTATATGCATAGTTAGATAATTTTATAAAGTGATGTTTAAACAAGTCAAAGGCCCCCCACCCTTTAGAGATTGTAAGTTGTTCTATATGATTTAATTTAATTTCATGGATTTATATTTAATTTTAAAATATAAATTTGAGTTATAAAATTTCTAACTTATAAATTTTAATAATTATAAAATAACAAAATTAGAAGTCAATTAACTTTATAAATATAACCAACTAAAGTTAGTTGTAACTTAAATAATAACTATTTCAAGGAGATTTGATTTATAAGGAGATTGGATACACATAATAAGAGGATATCTCTCTTATTTTATGAAAGCATCTCTTAGATCGTAAAATAATTATTTATTTGATAGTGAAGTAATCTACTTGAATAACATGAGCATATTTAGGTTTATTGATTTATTCATAATTAATTATATAGATAGTATGCAATAATATTGTCATTGACTATTTTAGATATACATTCATATACCTAAAATTTCATGTAATTTACCTGAATAATGGTGAATACCTCATACTTTGCAACAAATTATTAATCAATTGATTGGATATTGATTTTCATTTGAAGACTATGTTTTTAATTAGATTTATTTTATTGGTTTCTCAAAAAAAAAATCATACTCCATAAGATTATTATTTTTTCACACTCTCACACTTATTCCCTTATTTATTCAGCTTAAATTTATGTTTTACTCTTAAGTATAGTTATTTCATGTTCTTAATTCAGTTTAGTCTTATTAATTTGAATTTATTTAATGCTTTAAAAAAAATTATAAAATAATAATTTATTACTTTTAGATTCTTTAATATTTGATGGTTTTAATTACTATTTACTTTATTTTCATTTTATTTATTATTAAATTTATTTGATTAGTTAGTGCTTAGATCATTTGTTTATTTCTTTCTAGATCATCTTACTTAGATACTAATTAGTCTTAGATTTATTATTGATGCTTTAGTTGTTATTTTCATCTTATTATCTTGTTTTTCATTTCATTTCAGTTTAGCAAGTTTCTTGGTTAACTCTTATATTTGGTTTGTGTTTATTTTAGATGTTATTTAATGCATTGATAGATAGTTGTTAATTAAGTTCTCTATTTTAGTCAATGGTGTGGCTCAAGGTTATTTTATAAGTGATAAAGGAGAAAGGAAAGGAGACCCTCTATCTCTTTTATTGTTCATTAATATGGAAGCTTCATTGAGTAGGTACATATCTAAGGATTTATTTGATGGACAATTGAGAGGCTTCAAACCAGCTAGGTAAGCAGAGCCCGCTACACATTATCAGTTCATAAATGACACTATTTTACTAGGTGAAGCTTCAATCTAGGAAGTAAGGAATATAAAAAGAGTTTTGGTCATGTACAAAAAGGCATCAAATTAGAAGATCAACTTGATAAGATCTCAATGTATTTTTTGAACACTACAGAGGTAAGACAAAATAGGATCGTAGGGATTTTAGGATGCCAAATAAAAAATATTCCATCCACATATCTAGGCATGCCTCTTATCATCAATAAAATTCAAATAAATTCTTGGAATCATTTAATTGTAAGATTCTAAAAAAGACTTGTAGGATGGAAAGGAAAACTCCTTTCTCAAGTTGAAAAAGTTATTTTGATCAAATATATTCTACAAATCCTCCCAATATATACTCTATCTCTTTTCAAACTACCAAAATGAGTGGAAGAAATACTCAATAATATTCAAAGAAATTTTCTATGGAATGATTCTAAAGGAAAGAGTAAATTTCACTTGGTAGCCTAAAATAAATTCTATAATAGTAAAATTTGTAGAGGATTAGGTATAAGAAATCTCCAATAGATCAATAAATCAATGATTTCCAATATTTTGTGGAGATTCATCAAAACTAACTTAGTTTTGGGAATGATCTTATCTCATAAATACCTATAAGGGAGAAACTCTATCACCATTTTGAAAGAAGATCAATTTATTAGAGGGCCTCACATCTAGAATTTTATAACTAAAAATAGAGATGTCATTATGGAAGGATCCATTTGGCATGTGGGAAATGGCATGAGTATAAATTTTTGTGGATAAAAATGGAATACAAAATTGATTCCCATTCAGAGGAATGTTGAGTAGCACATATAGGAAAATTTGAAGCTAAAATATGGATAGTTCATAGAGGATTATTGGCAAACACGAAATAGTCTTAAACATTGGATTATTCTTAGTTTTTATGGAGTTATCCAAAATAAACATATTAAATTAGATGAGTTGAATAAGGCCCTACATACCATCCACACTTTTTAAATTTATAGGGAGGACAAGCTGATTTGGACTAAATATTTTGATGGAAATTACAATGTTAAAATAGGGTATGATAGGATCTCCCAAACTCAAGAAACTGAGGTAAGCTAGAAAGGAGTATGGAATAAATTCTTTACCTAAAAATTTGATTTTTCTCTTGGGTAGCCATTCAAGAGAAAATATTAATGGTTGACAACCTAAGAGAAAAAGGATGCATTATAACTAGTAGATGCATCTTATGTGAAGAAGAGAATGAAACTATCTATCACCTCTTCATTGACTACACATTCATACAAAAGGTTTGGAATTTCTTTTTGAGGAAATTCAACATTTCATGGGCCCAACTAGAATTTACTGTGGAAGTTTGGATGTTCTAGAGCTGTCCATTTAAAAATTCTCACCTTAAAATGATTTATAATCTAACCCTTCCATATATATGGTGGTGGATATGGGGAGATAGAAATAACATAATTATTAGAGATAAGAAGAGAAATAATAAAGTGACTTTTGAAAGAATTTTCATAGCTATCAATGAAAATTACAATTTTATCCAAATTAAAAAAATCAAGGAACTATATCCTTTTGAGTGAATTCTTACTCAAAATTGGTAGATTGATCTATCTGTCATAGGAAAATATAATCCCAAGGAGGAAATTCAAAAGAGAACTAAGTGGAAATTTCCATCTGAAGGATGGATGAAACTCAATTGTAATGGTGCTTTAAAAGGGAATCTAGGAATTGTAGCAGGTGTAGGCCTCATCAGAGATGTTAAAGGGAATTTTATTTTAGATTATGCAGGAGATATGGGTACAAATACTAACCATTGGGTAGAAACTTTAGCTTCCCTATGGGGCATCAAATTAGCCAAACAATTCAATGTTTAAAATTTGAAGGTGGAAGGGGATTCCATGAACATTGTCAATTGTTTAAATGGAAAACATCCCCCAAGATAGACCATAAATCATATAATTGATGAAGTTAAGGACATTATTAACTCCTTCCAATAGGTGTGCATCCAACACATGTACAAGGAAGGTAATGTAATTGTAGACTAGTTCACAAACAGGGGAACTCGCAATGTGGGATTCAAAACTTGGTTAGACCACAAAGATCTACCTAGAGACTTCTTACTTAGAATTATGAATGAAGGAAAGAATATTCCTAATGGCATTTAGTAACCTATTTCTCTCCTTTTTAATTAGGGGGAATTTTAGTCTTTAGTTAGAAATTGGGAAATTAGGCCCTTTTTTATAATGCTTCTAGGGAGAAGCTTCTATAAAAGGGAAAAAAACATGTTGAGGTGAATAATTCAACTCACAAACTTTTCAATAACTATTTAAATTATATAAACATAGGTGGCATAAAAGGAAACTCAGAATCTTGCATGAATAGAAGAATCATCATGGGCTTACCTAACATAATTGAACCCAAGTTACAATTTGAGGTTAGATCAAATATCATAATTTGAAATGATCTTCAGGTGGGGGGTCTCGCTAGATTCATGGAGAACATTAAAGGCTTTGATAGACACATGTATATCTAGTTTTTCAAGGCCTAAGAGGAAAGGAAAAGTATAGTCACCATCAATGGGGTTACGTTTGAAATCATAGAGGAACTTATTTATCATGTGATGGGATTGATCATTGAGGAAACTAAAAACTACTATACTCCCAAAGAATACAAACCTAATAAAGTGACATTTTTGGAAGATGGCAAATAGTTAGATCAGCTCCACAATGGATTCTATAGGGATTCCCTTCCCAAACCATATGCTAAGAAATTCAAAAGTGGAAATTATGTATCCCCAAGACATGAGGGAGTTATTTTTCTCATATATAATTAATTTAAGGGCATGAATCAAATCATGCCAGATTTAACCTAGAAGAAGGAAGAGAAAACTAAAGAAGGTTTGATGGACATTAGAAAGATAAGTAAAATTTAGATCAAATATTCATGAAAATTGTGAAGGGAAGTGGGCAATAAGTTGAAAGGGATTTGTAAATAAAATGTCATAAAAGGTGAAGAGAATAGCAAGGTTTATGAGAGTATAAAAAATAATCTTAGAGGAGCCTCCAAACTCACCAATGTCAATAGAGACATCCCTAAAAGGAAACATTTCAAAAGACAATAGGCTCCTCCTTTTAAAAATGGGGTGAGTAAATTTGTCATTGTCGATGGTGACAGATAAGAAAGGGAAGACAATAGAATAAATAATGACAATACTAAAACATACAGTAATACATAGAATAGGACTAATCATTAAAATAAGAAGAAATAAATTCTAAATATAGAAAAAGAGGAGACTTCCCAAACACAAAAAATATAGAAACAAAGATTTTAACCAAATTATGAATTCCTTCAAAGGAAGAGAGAACACTGATAAATTGATTGAAGAGTTTGAGCTACAAAAATCCCTCATGAGGTGGTTCATGTGGGAAATATGGAGACTAAAAATCAAGATGAATATAATACAAAAGGAAAATGAAAAGATGTCCAAAGCATGGGATGATAGAGAGGAAGATTTACAGATACAAAGATTGACCTTTAGGGTGGACCTTCTTGAGCATGCTAATGAAAACCTTTAGAAAAAACTCAATTTCATAATTAATTGTAGTAAAGCCACAATTAATGAAGGTATAAAAATATGGAAAACCTATGGGCACAACTCAAAGAATTATTCTACCTCAGCCACATAGGAAAATAAAAAGAGATAAAAGGTCAATGTAGCAGCGAATTTCACAACATTGACAATAAAAGTATCATTAAAAAAATTTATATTAACCTTAAAAACATGAAGTCATGTTGGGAAGACATTTTTGGAAGCATGGAGTAAGCTAACCTTCTAGAGGTTTTGGATTTGTTTATCAACTATTCTTTATCTATCTTTGGTCTATTTATTTTTATTCCCCTTCCTTTGGAATATATATTTCTTTGGTTTGTATTTGTGTTGATGTAATTCTAGGGTTTGGGGACCCTAGCTCAAAAAATCCCCCTTTTAACCTCAATAAAATAATTTAAGTTATCATTTTGGTTTTTGTTTATATCTCTTTATTTAATTTACACTTTTGTTTCTTTTATTTATCCTTAGGTTTTTAATTTTACTTTTCTTTTTATTTATTTTAGTTGTTTTAGCATTAAAATTGATATGAAATATATAGATTATTCAATGGGTAATAGATATTTATTTCAAGATATTACCATTTTAATATGATTTACTCTATTCGATATGTTATATTATATCTATTATATTTGATTTCAATTTTACATTGAAAGAATTATTTTATTTATATAATATTATAATGCCTAATTCATTTTCTATTTCATTGAATTATTCATAGAACTATTAAAAAACCCATTTCACATCTTAGGTTAAATATTGGCTTCATGATTAAAATGGTTTGATTACATCTTGGCCTTCACAATAGGTGAAAGGGTTGACTCACTGATGTGAAATTTTCCAATGTTAACCCCACATATCAAGAAAATATTGAATCAACTAGGGTTACCATTGCATTGCATATTTAACCAACTGAATAATTCATTGAATATCATAAACACCTTGTGTGAAATGATAACCATGTAACAATTCATGCCCATATTATATCACTTAGGGCTACCATTTCACACCATATTGAACCAACCAAGTACTACATTGAATATCATGTGAACGTTTTCTAAAAGGAGCATCATGTAATGAATTCCATCCATATTATGTTAAATTTGAGATCCCATTACATACCATATTAATTTAATTGAGTATTATGTTGAATATAATTTAAAATTGGGGTAAAATGATCCATATACAACAAATTACATATATATAGTGTCAATTTTGACTACTATTACAAGGTATATTAAGCCAATAGAATACTCCATTGAATATTACATTGACATGGGACTAAATGATATATTTTGAATGAATAACACATATATTGAGTCAATAAGGGTTCCCACTGCACACAAAAATAAACCATTTGAGTATTGAATTGAATATGATGGAAATTTAAGAAAAATGATATTTGTGAAGCAAGTTGTGCACATCATGAGTTGATGCCACATTGAAATAACATAGTAATACATTGAATATCATGGGAATTTTAAAAACATGAGCATTATGAAATGCATCATATTCATATTATGTCAATAGGGGTTCCAATTGCATGTCATATTGAAACAACTAAGTATTACCTTTAATTTCATTTGATTTGGAACCAAACATGAATCATGAAATCAATCATCTACATCTTGAGTAAATTTGGGCTTCCATTGGCTTCTTTATTAGACCAAGTATTTGATTAAATCTCATCCACACTCAGGGATAAATAATCCTTAAGTAATGAATCACATCCATCTTATGTAAGTTAAGGTTCTCATTACATTTAATACTAAACCAATTGAGTATTGTGTTGAATATCACATATGGTAGGGGTTAAATGAGTCCTATGTAATGAAACATGTATATATTATATCACTTTAAGATCACATTGCATGTTATATTGAACAAGCTAAGTGTTTTTTAAATATCACACACAACTTGGGTTAAATGAGCCCCATGCAATGAATTGTATCCATCTTATGTTATATAGGATTATTATTGCACACCATATTGAACCAACCAAGTATTAGAATGAATATCATGTGCACTTGGTCCTAAATAATCCATGTGCATTAAATCACAAACATTTTATGTTAATTGAGTCTCTCATTCCACACCATATAGAATGAAATGAGTTTTGCATTAAATATCATAAAATTTTTGGGCCTAATGATCCTTGTGAAATTAATTTCATCCATTTTGTCACTTTGGACTCCCATTGAGCACTATCTTTTACCAACCAAGTATTGCATAATATTTCATGTGCACTTGGGGTGAAATAAGCCATATACAATGAATACTCTGAATTTTATTTCAATTTAATCTCCTAATACAAGCCATATTTAACAAAACAAGTATTTTATTGAAACTCATGCATAGTTGGACAAAATTTTAACCCCATGAAATGAGTCAAATCCATATTATATCAACATGGGATATCATTCCATACCATATTCAATCAATTTAGTATTACATTGAAACTCAAACATAGTTTGGGAGAAAAAAGCCTTGTGAACTTAAAAAATCACATGAACATTTATCCATTTGGGCTCACATTACATGCCATATTTAACCAAAAATGTATTGCATTAAATATCATATGTAGTAATGGTAGGAGATCCCATCTAATTTCACACCATATTGCATTGAATCTCATGGAAAAATAAGCCCCATGAAATAAATTTCATGCATGTTAAGAGACTTAAAAATCTAATTGCATCTCATATTTATTTGATTGATTATTATTGAAACCTAAATTTGGTATTAAAAACTTAACATAAAATTTGGAAGACTTTGACATACTTGTACATTATGTACACATTTGACTCTTATCCACACTTTCATTTATATATCTACCAAAATATTATATTTTCTAACCCAATTGAATAGATAAACATGTTTAGGATCAAATTAATCTATGAAAAAATTTCCTAAATCTTAGGGAAAAACTCACAATATCTCAAATCATTGAGTTTCACTCCAAATTTAGTATTAAAAAAGCTTGTATGTTACAATTTACCATAGGTGTCTTACTATACTAGTAGTGTCTAAGAGCACCAAACATATATTTTTAAAATTAGAACATCTCTAATATGTTTGACATGACACATTTCATTGGGTAATCATAACAATAAATATAAAATATTCATTTATATCTCTCTTACAAGACTTGTTAGGGCATGAATAACCTTGACTAAACATCCCAAAAAGTTTAAAGAGAAATGGATGGATTCATATTGTGGTATTTTAGATGATAATTTTGCATATTATTCTATCATATCTTGATTACTATCAATTTGATATCTTCTAATTCTATTTATATCTTCCTTTGCTCAATTTTGATAGCCACACATTTTTATTATATTGGCTCAACATAAATAGTCTATTTACTTACTATTTATCCATGTATTATAACTACCTAACTAATATATCTATATTTATTACTAAATTTTTTGTATTATATCAAGACTGCTAATATAACACTAGCTTTATCAATGCATTCCAATGTATTAGCCTAGCCTATACCATAAAACTATAATTGTAGGCGATTTATAGGTTTTAACACATACACACACATGTATATGTATTTATGTATGTATGTATGAATGTATGTATGTATATGTTGTAGTTCATAATTATCATTTCCAACACACACAACACTCATATAGTCTACATGTGCTTCTATTTAATCCTTTAAGTAGTAAAAATATGAGTTAAAGGATAAAGTAGTAGTATTTTTAAGGTCATGTCTTTATCAAGGTATTTGAATATCAATAGGAGGTTTTAAACCAATGAAATCACCCATAGTATTTGGAGTTCCAAACTAAGGACATATAGGTCTTCATCTTTTCCAGTTGATGTCTTAAACTATAAAATGTATTAAAAATTTACATGAGAGCCAAAATGGGAGATTGATGTGTTGATAATTCAATCAAAGATGAGTAGATTTATACTATTCCATTTAATTTAATTTTCCTAGTAGATTTATATGATTTTATTTTTGTTTTAGTAACATATTGTTTTCCTTGCCTACTATCTCCTTCTACTGAATAAATTGGTATAGTATAAAGATCCTAGGATTTTCATTAATATTAAACCTTATCAAATCTATATATATTTTAGTTTAATGTTGTTTTCCAATTTGGATATTTACTACCCTTGTTTTTCAATTCCTTACATATGGTTTCTTTATTATATTTTTGATACCCACTTTTTCATAAAGTTTGACATACATCATTGAATTTATCTTAGGACTTATTTAGGCACCATATACCATATATTAGGCACAATATTTTGAAACCTATACCATTTTTAATTATTATAGACTACCCTATATTATATATCAAACTACCACTAGGTTATGCCACTATCTTTAAGGAAAAACAATCTCTAGTTTGATCTCTTTTTTAATCCTAATTTGTATAAATAAAAATAGTTATTTTATTGGTCATCCTTGAATTTTCATATAATAAAAATTTATTTAAACCCATTATCACTCTCTTGAGACATTATTATAAATGAATATACATATAAAACACATTAAAATTATACCCATAGATCTAATTATAAATACAAACGAATGTCAAAGATGCATGGATTCCAATATTAAAATAAATACATTGCATTTAGCTATATATTGATCATGAGGATTCACACACAAACTTAATTTGGATAAATATGTGTCATTTGATCCATTTTAGGACTATTGGAACATATATAATACTTAGGAACTCAGTAGGGAGTGGTTAGGGTTGTCTATCCTAATTTCTACCCCTTTTCTAAGGGTCATCTTGTGTTGAATTTGGGATTAAGGTTTCAAATAAAAGAGAATAATAATTTGGAAAAAAATAACAATACTTATGGAAAGTGTAAACACATGATATAAAGGTGTATATTTATCTTTCTAAGGCATCATATATTTACAAAGTTAATAAGGAAAGAACTAATAGAGCCTAGATAATACCCATAGTTTTAGGGGTATGAGGTTTGTTATAAGCATATAAGTAGTATTTGAGATCTTGTTTCTTTATATAAGTATTCAAAAATTATATACATAATTATTTATATAATTGTGATGAATATAATGAGAGAACAAATACAAATCATCTAAGCGCATCTCTCTTTGATTGTTTTGTCAATTTTAAATTTATTAATTGTACTATCATTATACCATTTTAAATAAATATTTTACTGATCATTTCCATATTTTAAATAATGTGAATATTCATATTTTAATCTTAATTAGATTAAATTAATCAAAAAATAAAGAAAATGTTTTAGTAAACCTAATCATTAAATTAAGCACAACAAACCCTGGGTCTTTTTGGCCTTATGGTATCATATTTCCTTACTACAATTTCATATTTATTTTCTAATAGAATTTGAATCTCATATATTTATATTATTAGGAATTAATATATACATTTTGGTGTATATTTATTGATTTTTTCATAAACACATTTATTTAGTCTAAGAAGGTTAACTCTCTTAAACATGTAAGGAAAAGTTACATGGTAATGTCTTTTGAAATTTATCTTAAAAATATTCATTTAATGTAACCAAAAAATTTTTGAAATATAAAATGGATAAAATTTATGAAACATGAATTCCTTCTTCTATTAATGCAATTGTTTATACAAATCACATATATGTAGAGGATCATGTCATCAATAATGTTATTGTTTGATCTTGAAAATTATTATGAAAATGATAAATAAAAATAATAATTAATAACATGGTAGAATACATCCTGATGATCTTAATGTGGTAGATCATACACAAATATAAGAATTTTAAGATTTGTGAAATTGAATTTGTATGCAATGTAATGACTTAGATAAAATCTTGATCATTATCATAGATGTTAAGAATACAAAGAATTCTAAAGAGGCAATATATGAGGAACAAAATGATGAACTATTGAATGAAACTAATCCATTTTTTAGAGGTTTATATTATAAATAAGTGTTCAAAAAATTAATCCTAGTAATACTATTCATATTTCTACACCTCTAGATACAAAAGTGATGCCCACATATGGCATGAGGAAAATACAAGTAAATACTTAGATATATGTGGTTGTTCCTATTCAGAATTATTTTGTGCCTCAATTTTCTTATCCTCATGTGACCATATATTAATAATAAATATATTATACCTATAAATAAATAACTTGTCAAGACTCTTTTACATATTTAATATGAGCATTGCCAACTAAAACAAGTTTATTATAGAGTGGGTCATCCAAAAAATTCTCAATAATTATTACACAACCATTAAGTGCCAAATATTTCCAATTATCCTTCTCCTATAGGATTCTAAGCACCTAATATTACACCATAAAATTTTTAAATTTATCTAAAATAATATCTTAGAGCATTCCATGTATCATGCTTAGATTATTCACCTAATTATAAGTTATTAAGAAATTGTTTTCCTAGGAGCCTTAAGGACGATGTCTTTCTTAGGTTTATGATCTTAATTTTAAATCAATAAATTCTTTTAATCATTTTGATAATTAATTATTAACACACATTTATATAAATATCACCTATTCTCAAATAAAAAAAATCAAATAAGGACCTAATGAGCCCATTAATGACTATGTTATTTTTTATAATATAATCCTCTCTTAAATGAAATATCCTATTCATGATAATAATTTAAAGACATTTAATAAAATATTACTTGTTGTTATCCATTAGTCTATCATTTTCAAATACTTTCAATATTTGAAAGTTACATATGATTAGAGATCATTAGGTAAATATAAATGATATGAACACTTAATTATGGGACTAATCCTTAAACATATTCTAATTCTAAGTTTAAAACTAAAAAAAATTAAATAAATAGTAAATGATACTAATAATGATGATAAAACAAAACTTAATGCAATTTCACAACATTATTATAAGCTTTACTTATCTTCTCCTTAAAGGAGTAAATTTACATGGTTATCAAAATATCCTCATAAAGTGTCACAAAATATACTAGAGTGCAATGCCATATTTATCCCTTCATCAACATAGGTTTATATGAAAAAGGCACAACCTAAAACATTTGATATCAATGCATATTATGAATATGATATGTGTGAAATAAATTATACTAATAATTCTATGGTTCAAGACATAATTTACAAGATTTAATTGAGGAAAAAACTATTGAGTTCAATGATGTTAATACACCTCTAAATTATTTAGTTTTAGAACAAAATTTGAATCTTAATACTTTATTGGATCAATTTACCTAATATGCAACATAAGAAAATAATACTAATCTTGAGATACATATGACTTACAATGAAAATACTCCTCTAACTTCTTATGCTTCTATAAATAAGGAGGCTCATCATATAGATGGTATTATTGGTACAATATAAACAAGTAAAAATACATTCAATCTGATTTGATGACCATGATATTAATTATGATGATACTTCTAGTTAAATTTAACATATATCTAAGGAAATATTGGAAATGAGAATGTCCTAATAAAAATATATAATTAAAAAATCCACACATATATACTCAGTTAAGAGAAAGAGATTCACTCATAAAAGGCACATTGTTTAAAAAAGTGTATTGTACAATGTCTATGTGCAACTCAAAATGGTAGAACTAGAATTCTTAAAGAGTCACGTTATATTAAATAATTAAATTTAAGAAATGTTAAATAACTTTATTTAATGAATAATCCCAATCTTTCATGCCAAAATATCATACTTCTCCTTAGTTACTTTCTACCAAGTTGGACAGACTTTTGAAGTCTCTTATGAAGATACAAAAATTATTGACATCTTAAAAGTATATGAAAAATATATAAGGAAAAGCATTAGTTTCCATTGATTTAGACTTTCATATAAAATGTGTGCCTAGGCATTACATCCAACATTTTATAAATCATGAAAATAAATCTTGACATGACACTAGTTTTATGTAGGAGTCATATTTTGCACTACATAGTGAAGAGTGTGATTTTAGATGTAGGTTGCATATTAATAAATAATATGGAGGAAGATGTTTTTAATTTACCATTAATTTTTCCATTTACTTTAATGTGTAGTTTTTTTCTCATAAACATCATTTAAATGAGGGGTGTAGGGTACACTATGCTAAATTTAAATGTATGCCTATTTAAAAATAATAATTATCCAATTATTGAGAAACTCTAATCCATTATTTATTATAAGATTGTGAGTTTTTATCTTTGATAGGTATTTAATAAGTGCCTTTAAAATTTTGAAGTGCTCAAAGACTTAAATTTTGTTTTTTGAAAAGTATACCAAAATTATTATGAGAGAAATAATCAATGAATGTAATCTTGTATTTATCTTTATGAAAATAAATATTATGAAAGGACATAAGATCACTATGAACCAAATATAATATATAACTTTATCTCAAGGATTTTACTCTGGTAAATGGATCCTTGTGTTCTTTTACAATAGCATAACTAGTAAAAATTCCATCTTTAAAATAAACAAATGGAAAGCCAGACCATGTGATGATTACTAACATCCTATAATGAGCGTAAATGTGACCAAAACAATGATGATTTTTTTTATTAAGTCATTATCATGTGAAATCATGACTTGTGGAGGTTGAGTGAACACAATGTTTTCAAATATTTCAATTTTTTATAAATGATCAATGCTACTAGCAACTATAATATAAGAGTTATGTTTTATGTTTCTAATGATAACATCAATAGATGTAAACTTAATATTTTTTTAATCACTTTAATGCATGATTTGATGTATGGAAACTATAAATTATTTATTAATAGACTATATCATTATACATAGTACCTTGGAACAATAAAATATACCAATAAATCAGATGTGAAACTCTTGATTTTGGTCCTCTATCTTGAATGATTTATCATCACATGGAGTTCCACCAAGTAGAATCATTATATGAAATATCTTGTAATAATTTTTTTGAGATGGATATATTGGGCTTATTTCATTTTTCATTACTCTTTAGATTTCATAGTTTGAGAAAGGAAATTTTATTAATCATTCCAAGTATTCTCAAGACATACTCAACCACTTACACATGAACA
The DNA here is from genome assembly GCA_037957365.1 of Torreya grandis. Lineage (NCBI taxonomy): Eukaryota > Viridiplantae > Streptophyta > Pinopsida > Cupressales > Taxaceae > Torreya > Torreya grandis. The sequence goes on from JARHVA010002926.1 coordinate 166,120, forward strand.
ACTGCAAGTCCACATTGAACCCTTGTCAATTTAGATTCAATATGTATGCCAAGTGTTCATATCCTTTTCTTGATGGTACACTTTACAAGGAATGGATGTGAATTCTTCTATAATTGACTCAAACTCATCTCATTATTTCATTTAATATTAACTTAGTATCATGGTACTATCAAGATATCCATAGAAGCCATTAGAAAGTTAAAAATTTCATTCTAAGGTATCTTTGAAATAATAATACATATGAGATTGAGTATATTTTAGAGGAAAATACTCAATTTATGGTTACACTTATTTTGGTAACATAAGATTTATTAGATACATGGACAATGATTGGTTAGGATATCTATATGATCATAAGTCAACCATATGATACATATATCATATTAGGGTAGGTCAAGTGACTTGGTCTTACAATAAGTATACTACTAATTCTTTATATACTATGAAATATGATTATAGTGGTGTTATCACTACTAGTTGAGAGTTAGTTCCTTTCATATTTCATATTTCCATAGACCTAACCCATACCACTTTGATATGATAATAATATTTCCATCCAACTTTATCACTACCAAATGAAGTTCCAATGCAAAATAACATTGAGATCCATATAAATTATATTAAAAAATTAATATTAGATTTTTTTAATCTTAAGTTTCTACAAACCCATGATCAATTTGAAGACATCTTCACAAATCCCTTTCTTAAATCCTAATTTATTTAGCTTGATAAACTTTGTGAGTGAATAAATTTTTGTTAAGGGGGATAGTTTAGTGATTCCTATCTCATGGGGAAATATTAGTATATTTAATTATTGATACATTATTTTATGTTTCAATGGTGAAATTGTAGTATTTATTTATAATTTATGGGTGGTAACTGATTAAAAATACATATTATAAGTGTACCATGAAAACATACAATAATGTATCAATAATTAAATACACTAACATCCCACCATTATATAAGAATCATTGAACTATCCTCCCAAGTAAAAATAAATATTAAAATTACATTTTAAAAAAATAACATAGTGTATGAATATGTTGGATATGTTGGACACATAATTAAATCACATGTTATACATAGGGATATGTTGGATATCATGTTATGTGAAAACATAAGTAATATGACATTATTTACTAGACCTATATAAACATATATATATTTGATTGGTATGAATACTATGGTAAAATAAGTTAATGGAAAATGAAAAAAAAGTCTTAGGGGAATTGTGTTACCACTTTTTTTAGGACCTAAAACTATTGATAATTGCTTATTGGGTTTTTACAATAATGGGGAATTCATCATGATATTATTAAATTGATGGATACATTAGATATTTAAAATACCATCTTTGGTACATCAATGTTAAAAGTATATGTATAATAACCAAGTGGTTATAGTTTAATGTATTCCATATGATAATCTCATTTATACAAAGAAATTTACTTCATAATCTCAACAAAATAATAATATACAACATGTAAAATTTAAATCTACAAAGGAAAATAAGAGAAAGGTAATTTATTTTACTTAAGGACCAATTATCCAACATATGTTGCATCTATTATATTTTCAATCTCAACAAGAATTAATTGTTTGTCACTTCCTAATGAAGTTATAAAGAAATATTATAATTGTGTTCCACATAAAACATTGATAGATTATCCTAACATAAAATTAATTCCACAAGTCAGTATGACTGATACAGTTACGCAACATTTACATGATCATGCTTACTATGATGATGATGATGTTGATGATAATGATGATGATGAGGGATATTTTGTAGGGCATGAATATTTCTATGATTCAGATAATGATACAAATGTTACTCCTTACCCAAAATATGTGACATTTGTAATGCTATATTAGGGACATAAATATGAACATACCATTAATGGTACTATATGTTATTTATAACATAATTCACTCCAAAAATTAAAAAAATATAAAAGTATCAAAAATAAAAAATTAAAATTAAAAGTCCTATGCATGTGATTTTACTTTTTAGGGTTATGGAGTTTAAGACCCAAGTTTTTAAATGTTGTGAGTATATTAAATTAGGGTATAAATATGCAATAAATAAATCCAATGATTTGTAACATAGTTTACTTAGTTTTACCTTTTTAAAAATAAAAATAAATGATATAAATAAGTACTTAGTTAGAAATTGACTAAGATGGAAGATTTGGAGGTTGAAAACTAGGACAAGAGTTGATTTGAGTGTTGAGGACGAGATCTAAGTGTAAAAACCCTTCCTAGATAGTATAAACCTAATTGTATAGTAGTGAAAATGGATCTAGTATCCTTATTTTGGCATTAGTATCCTTTGCGAAGAATTTTTTTAAACTTCTAGGTGCACCTATGCTTGAGTTTTCCAAGTCTATTCCTATGTGCATGAGTTGCAATTCCCTATAAGTGACATATTATTATTATTATTATTATTATTATTATTATTATTATTATTATTATTATTATCAATTTTGTATTAAACCCTAAACCTCCATGTTTATAGTGAATATAATTGGAATAAGTAGAAAAGTGTGATGTTATTAGGGTAGGTTGAACATCCTCAACACCCCTTTGCAATGAGAGTTGCCTACATACCAATACTCTGAGGAGGGATCAAGCCCAATGTAGTTATCCCCACCTAATTCTTAGTGCAAGTACAAGTGAAGTTAGTATGAATTATATTTTGAGTGGATATTGAGACCAAAAATCTAAGTATTATAAGTTTGGGATGGTTTTATATGGTTGTATATAGAAATAGGGAAAAATGAGGATTGATAACCTTAATTGTGCATAGCTTCTTTTCAGCTAGTTTGTGTTATTTGTATCTAATTTCCATATAGTGAATCATGCATATATACTATTATAATGATTATGCAGGTGTTAAAAGAGGTATAGTATTAACTTAGGTTATTTTTATTTTAAAAATATATCCCTTAGTGGCCAAAGGAAGGAAAAGGACAATAACACCCAAACTAGGACACTACCACCATTGGTGTTACTGTCTAAATTATAGAACTAGTATCTATGTGGTAGAACATGAGGCACTAGGGGCCAAGATACTAAATTGAGTATCTAAGACTACTTTGGGGATATGTAGGTATGTGTGTGACCTACACAAAAGATGGATAAGTGTCTAAATAGGCTCTAAGATATGTTTAGGTTTAAGCTATAGAAAGGTGGTCTCAAGTAACACTCTTAGCACTCAAGTGTCATTTTTAGATGATACATTTACTCCCCCCCACCCCATTTAATGTTATAGGTGTAGAAAATAAAAATGACTAGGATAGAGGAAAAATAAATGTACCTTGACTTACCTAAGAGGTTAAGATTATGAATTTGGGTCTGAGTATGTGAAACATGCTCCATTATGTGTCATGAAAATGAAACATGAATAGATCAATCCTTACTTAAGAGAAATGAAAATCAAGATATAAAATTGATTAAATAGATAAGAGAAAGGAAAGTAATGAATACACCTCACTAGGTACATGAACAAATACATAAACCTAGTGATAACTTATGTGTGTGCATCTAGATAGTGATCAATCAATGATTAACTTAGATTAGGATGATGAATTTCCCAATCCATATGTGTGAGTGGATTAAGAAATTAATTTAGTTTTGACTCCATTATTTCCTATCCCTATTTGGTGGATCATGACCTATGAATAACTTAGATTGGATCGATGGTGTGTCTAACCCTCTCATGTAGGTGGCTCAAGAACTCAAGTAGAATATGACTCTATCATTACCTAACCATATGTAGTAGATGCATCTAAAATTATATTTCATAATGTAACTAAAAATGTCTAAATATAATTAGAATTGTATATGTCAGCTCTATGGCTGCTCAAGAACTCTAG